>VCNE01004824.1:0-20380 GCA_009869805.1 Oncopodura yosiiana | reverse complement strand
TCATCTGCCTCAGTACGCATCATCATAAAAGTCATGAAGACACTGCGTATAATCGAAAGCCCATTTGTCTATTGCGTTTTGTTAGTCTAACATACATAAGAAGCTAAATATATATAGTCGCTACACAAGATACTATAGTTGCTACACAATGTATAATATAAGTAAACTTTCTCTATCTCGTCAAAAGGAACTATTTCAACAGGAAGAAAGTTAAGTAGACTCTCACTACAATATTTACTTCTTTACTTTATTTTACTCGTATAGTATATAGCATATGTACTTATGCATACATACGGAAGTAATCTCATAAAGTTCTTTATTTGCTCTTAAATTACATTTGATGTTCTTCTATAACATGAGACTCTTTCAGATATGACTTTCTTCTCACTTTCTCAACAATATGATATTACTTCAAATATTGGCTTGTGAGTCATGAAATCATTAGTTGTTTGCACTAGTACTAGTTGTAATCATAATGCTCTTATTACACATCACGCACAAGCCATTTGCATTTTGATGGACTATTACTTATGTACTGCATTATAGATTTAGAAGATCAGCTCCGCTTTCTTAAGTAGGAAAGCAAGGCATTTTTGTAGACTAGTTTTTAAGCTAGCTGATTTCCTTTTTACGAGTGAGAGTTTCCAATGTAATAAAAGTGTGGCTTTGAATTTTACATGTAGTTTTTCTTGTTGAATTTTTGAAGAGATATCAGAGTAAAGAGTAGAAAGTTGTTAGGTAGATTTATACGGAAGAAAAAGGCGTAGCTCTCTTTCCTATCTTGAGTCAATTCCCAAAGTTTCTTAAGCACCATTTATTTCAGAGAGCTGCTGTACTATATATAGAATTTGTTACTTACTCGGATACTCTAATATTCAGTGGTGTTTGCTAGTTGAATCACTTTTTAGGTTGAACAGTCAAGGAATAGTTCAACCAGAAGGCTTTCTATAAGGGTTTTGCTTAAATAGAGCTATTCTTTCTATAGTGCGCTCTATAAGCATTTTAGGAAGATTTGTCCTTCCTGCAGTGCTAATTTCGGCCCAGAATCTCACATCATTTTCTTAGACTTTTCTTATATAAACAAAATAGTCAACTTGGGTCAAAAATACTGGATAAAAAAATTGGGAAATTAGTAAACTTTTGGATGTTTAGATTGGCTGGAGTGAGAAGAGCTTTAGACTAGCAAAAAGGAATTGAGTGAGTAAAGTGAGACGCTATTTGTTTATAGCTCAGCATCTCATTTATGCTCAGCACTATAGATAAATTCTAGTTATAAGGGATTTTTATATCTCTATAGACTTAAGATGGTGTATAAGAGTTTAGGGCATTGCCTTGTCCGATTTTAGTATCCTGAAGATATTACTGCGGTTATCTTGTAAGTATACGTCTGTAGATTTGTGTATGTCAACTCTCTATCAACATGCAGTATATAGCTATAGCACTATATAGGCATAGTACTATATAGATATAGTGCTATAGTAGAAAAGTCTCAAGAGAGCATTAAGATATTATTACAAGTGAATTGAATGGTTGTATAATAACTACAATTGTTGTTATATTTCCAAGCTCACATAATTTCACAGTCTAGCATTTCCCTAATGAGCTTACAACATATTGCATAATCATAGTCATCATGTTCTTCTAGCATGCAGCATAATAAGCAACACAGCTAAAAACTTATAAATATGCTAAAATGTGCAATTTAGAATTTTTTATATCATATATACCTTTATATAATATATCATATAGTGTACTATATAGCATATATATAATGGCTTCCGCATTCTTCCGTTTAAAGTTGACAAAACTCATTTAAAATTCTCATGTATTTTTTCCCTTAACCACAACTGGATCTAATAATCTGCACACGTAATTGAAATGAAGACTGTAGTAGGAAATTGCTCTTTTGGAAAATGTTAGATGTGGGCTACAGTAGTCGACATAAAATGGAAAGAAAAAAAAGTTATGAGTAGTTTTTTCTCAGTTGAGTTGTTTAGCTCTGGGCTTGGTAGGAACATGATGAAAAGGCTTATGTCGACTCTTACAAGTTTCTCCATGCAGGTGAGTTGTTTCTCTACATAGCTATAATATATAAGTTGTATAAAACTCGAAGCTTAGAAAGATGAGATGGAGAGCTATATATGAGCTACATGAGCTAATACATAATAAAGCAATGTAGATATTATAATACAAGTACAATGTTCCAACTTTTCTTCCTTCTCTAGCTCACTCAGTGATGTAGTGAAAGCGTAATGCAACTCTGAGTTTTTTCCTTCAAATCGATTTTTCCTCATGAGAGAACATATATAGTCAAGAGAAATGTTCATATATACTCATGAATCTGCTCATGAAAAAAATTTCTAAGAGAAAATAAGATAGCTTTTTTCTTCTTCTATGCATCAAACATGCAATCTCATCTTTGGATGTGTGTCATGCCAAACTATTGTGTTACAACAGTGTTTACTATATACAGTCCACTCTGTCTATAGAGCTATGTAGCTCCATATAGAAGAGAATTTCTTATAGGAAGAATGTATCTATAGTTATATATAGCTCTATAGAAGAAAGTTTCTTACAGGAAGAATGTGTCTATAGTGCTGTAATAGCTCTTCCTTATAGGAAGAATATGTCTAGAGTGTTATATAGCTATATATAGAAGAGAATTCCTTATAACCAGAATTTGTCTATAGTGCTGAGCATAAATGAGATACTAAGCTATAAACCAATGGCGTCTCACTTTACTTACTCAATTCTTTTTTACAGCCTAAAGCTCTCTCACTCCAGCCAACCTAAACATCCAAAAGTTCCCTAATTTCCCAATTTTTTTAACCAGCATTTTTGGCCCAAGTTGACTATTTGTTTATATAAGAAAAGTCTAAGAAAATGAGTGTGGCATTCTAGACCAAGATTAGCACTATAAAGACAAATTTTCCTAAAATGTTATAGGAGGCTATAGAGAGAATAGCTTTATATATAATCAAAATCCTTATAAGAGTCTTGTGGTAACCTATTACTATATGAGAAATTCTAGTCACTATATAGACAGAGTCCACTGTATCATGTTTCTTTGCATGTAGTGATAGTCAACACGATTTCTTGTTATATAGCCCATAGTCAAATGTAGTCGAATCCCAGTGTGAAAGTAGCAATTTCATTTACAAAATACATCCAACACGTGCATTCAAAGAAACTCTTTTTGCTCTCTCTGTCACATCAACATTAGATTCGTCACGTCACCATTATCAGAAACTACTTTTTTCTTTCCGCTATGTAGACTCTTTGTAGACACAATCAAAAGCGACAAGCTTATAATATAAAAAAGCAACTAACTTTCTTTGATCTCTCTCCGTTCCGAACCAATTCACACTAGTTGAACTCACTTTGAATAGCTGAATGTCTCCAGATTGAATTGGTTGTCTCTCTCTCTACTTATATGAGAGAGCAAACACATCAAAAAGGATTATTTCTTTACGATTATGACACGACAGCATAGCTATACATATATTTTCCATTATTGCTGCAGATAGAGAGAGTTTAGAAATGGAAGAAAATGTAACATTGAAATGTAAATGAAGGTGAAAGTTGTGGAAAAGGATTTTCTATTCTTAGACTTTCACCTGAGATGAAACGACATGACATAAGTAGAAAAAATGTAAATTATGAATTTTTTTACTACATAGCTTTTCCATAAAAAATAACTCAAGAGTGTCAAAGCTCTAAAAGAGAGAAAAAAAGGTTTAACTGCGGCAACTCTTATATGCTGCATTGCTGCAGAATGATTTGGCCAATGAATAACATAAGAGACTATAGACTTTCACGAGGGAAACGACGTATGCAGTAAAGTCAAAGTGTTATTGCTCTTCATAGTAGAACAGTGAACTCTGTCTATATAGCTCTATAGAGAAGAGAATTCCTTATAACCAGAATGTGTCTATAGTGTTATGAGCATAAACAAATGGCGTTCTCACTTTACTCACTCAATTCCTTTTTGCTAGCCTAAAGCTCTCCTCACTTCCAGCCAATCATAACATTCAAAAGTGAACTAATTTCACAATTTTGTCTCCAGCATTTTTGGCCCAAGTTGACTATTTGTTTCTATAAGAAAAGTCTAAGAAAATGAGTGTGGCATTCTAGGCCGAGATTAGCACTATAAAGACAAATCTTCTTAAAATGTTATAGGAGGACTATAGGGTGATATAGCTCTATATAAGCAAAAGCCTTATAAGAGTCTTATAGTAGAGTATTACTATATAAGAAATTCTAAGCACTATATAGACAGAGACGGAAAAGAGAATAAAATATTTTGTCAAGACTTTCAATTTTCCTTCCTGTTGACCTTAGAAGTGTATTAGGAAAGAGTATAGAGCTCTATATGGTGCTGTTGGCAAAATGTCATGAAATCAAATCGGAAATTTGAGAGAGTAAATTGCATTTCCACTTATTACTCAAGGTAATTTGCATGAGGAGCATTTTATGTGAAATTAGGCGAGCATGAACGCAAGATGCATGTAAAGAATGTCAAGTAGGTTTTGCTTAGGCTTTTCAAGTAAAATGAGTGATTTGTCGTCATTTGGAAGAAAAATGTCAATTGAATTGACTTTTTCAGACTCTTTTTTACTATAGAAGAAGAAATCAGTTCAGTTAGCAATCAAGAACTTACAATCTGAGAATATATTATAGAAAATAATTGAATAAAATATTCTCCTAACATTTTCTACTTGTAGAATAGATCTATAGTGAAATCAATAATATGAAGGTTTCTAATGAGTTTTCATCAGTCGCCTCTCTCTGTTCCTTATTTTGTAATTGAAACTCTGGAGTAGTAAAGTAAATGAGGAGGTTGTAAGGAAACAACAAAGTTTATATAACTCTGTAAGAACTGTAAGTCATATCATTTGGAAACCTTTGACATTCCGACGTTTGAGTCGGTTTGGAGAGTTGAGTATATAGTGAAGTGTAGAGAGAAATAACATAAGTGAAGAGAAAGTTGAAACAAGTAGTATAGAGGTCAACTTTCAGTTTTGACAAGAGGAAAAACTATTGAGACTACAAACAAAACTACAAAGTTTTGTAGCTCAAGTGCCATAGAAGTGTAGCAAATGTAGTGTAGGAATTCTATAGTACAAGTGTTGGTTTTTAGGCTAAAAATCACAAGGCGGTCAAATGGCTATAATTAGACTATGCAATCGAAAGTAGCCAGTTTTTTGCTGAGTAGCTTCCTTAAGCGTATGACGTTAACACGGCTATTTTTTTAAAGTTTTGGCTGTAGCAAGAAGCCGGCTATAAATAGAGATCGACTAATATCTAAATTAGCCAGTTTCTCGCCAGGAAATCAAAGCTATATCCTTACGGCTATTTGACTATTTCTAAAGTTTCGGCTAAAACTCAAGTTAGCCAGTTTCTCGCCTGAAAATCAAAGCTATATATTTCTACGGTTATTTCGCTATTTTTAAAGGCTCGGCTAAAACTCAAATTAGCAAATTTTCCACTAAGATACATTTCTATAGTACAAGTGTTGGTTTTTAGGCTAAAAATCACAAGGCGGTCAAATGGCTATAATTAGACTATGCAATCGAAAGTAGCCAGTTTTTTGCTGAGTAGCTTCCTTAAGCGTTAACACGGCTATTTTTTTAAAGTTTTGGCTATAGCAATGAAGTTAGAATTTCGGTTGTAGCAAGAGATCGGCTAATATAAAAATTAGCCAGCTTCTCGCCTGAAAATCAAAGCTATATATTTCTACGGTTATTTCGCTATTTTTAAAGGCTCGGCTAAAACTCAAATTAGCAAATTTTCCACTAAGATACAAAGTTTTAGAAGTCGCAGCTATAGCTAAATTTTTATCATAGCCACGGCTAATGAATTAGGAATAGTTTTCTCTTTTACTGCGAACTTCCATAAGAAATTTACGTTTCAGAGATTTCAAACTTGCTCTAATCCTTCCTACTGGCGACAACTGAAAAGATTTACCACTGTAAAAGTTTTCATTCTTCCTAATGTTAAATTCTTAATTCCATGAAAAATAAAAACTAAGCCGTTGCTCTATATGCTGTAAGACTTTCACTCTGGTGAAAATAAAGTGTAACAGAGTCAAAACTTCAAACAATGCTCTATAGACTCACATGATACATAATTTCTACATAAACTCTTCCGGCTCAAGTTTTTCTTTCCTAAGATCATTATTACACATATGACATAATATGATACATGAACTTCTATAGTTTCCAATCCAATTACTTACTTATTATATATACTAGAGAGAGGAGCCTTGAAAATAAAATTCCTGAGCAAACATAAGCTTGAAAATAGGATGAAAAACTTTGCTAAAATCCTTAATATATATAATATGGTATAGAGAAATATATAACATTGAGTTGTATATATAATGGTCTCGTAATGCAACCAGCTTATGTTGTCGTTTGATGAGATGAGAGTCTCTTTTACATTGTATTCTTTTCCCAGTCTCACAGGAAAAATAAAGTACTTGAGTCTACTTTGCTATGTTACACTGTGGCTACCTTCTCTCTCCTAGTAATTTAGCTCTGGATGCTAAAACCCTTTTTGTCTACCTGTAGTACTTTTTTGTTGTTGTGCTCAGTTCAGTCGCATCATTAGCTATCCATCTCCAAAAAAGACCTTGTAGGTAAAAGAGAAAACCTTGAGAACCAAACTCAGTTGTTGTGTATTGTGTGTCTATAATACCTATACAAACGAAGGTAGGGTGTTCCATCATATTTGACACACTTTTCTAAAAAAATATCAACAATCAGGTGCTAATCAGCTTGTCTTGATAGTCGTTTTAAGCTATCTTCTAGCGTAAGATTAAATCAACTGACAGGAAACGAGTTTTAGACTATAATCTAAGCGACAAGTTGGAAAGAAATTCCAACCGTAAGAGCCAAGCTATTTCCACCGTTATAGACAGAACACTCTTATAAACAGAGTCTGTCTATATACCGATATTAGTAACAAATGAAGCACATGACCGTTATAGATAGAACTTTTTTCAATCAGAATGCTGAATTACATAGTCAGATTTACTCGCAGCATTGGCTTGAGCTTTAACGTAGCAAAGATCTAAAGTATTGCTTTACTCAGATATCCAGCACAATTTTCCAGAACTTTCACTACTCTTTCTCCAGAAAATGTAAAAATACCGTTTAAAGATGTCGTTTTATTGAATTACCGTTATAGAGAGAGTCAATTTTCCTAAAATTGAGTGGAAATACGCCGTCATAGGCAGAATACTCTTATATACATAACCGTTATAGAGAGAGGCGATATAATGTATTTAGATAGGCTTTAAGCTGGTAGACCTCAGAAAGCCACCGTTATAAATAGGCACTCTTATAGACAATGATTCCACTGTAGCTAAATACCTGTGCTAAAAATGATGGAGCACCCTTTGCTGCTTTCAAACGTGTATATAAATACTGGGTATTGAAAAACATGTAGCCAAGCTAACATTATAACACACATCTCTACAATATGGAAAGATCCCTTCTTTGCCTCTTACACACTAACATACATTTCCATTAGACCAGCATTTGTAAATCTGTATGCGGGCAACCGTGGGAAAAGCTCTTCTTCTCTACTACTTTTCCCAACTTGCGACAACTCTTTCCTATATATTACTACTTTCTCTTACTAGCTCCTGGCCTAGCTTTAGTAGACTTGCGCTGAAGAGAGAAAACTTGAACCTCTTTTTGCGAAAGATCTATTCTCTGTACATAGTAGTAAGTACACGATGCCCAGTTTCAGTAATATAGGGCAAAGAGAAGAGAAAAAAGTCCTGGGGAGCTCAAGCTGGAGAAGCGAGATCGATGAAGAGCAACTGGTTGTCATTCCTCATATACATAGACGAGAGAGATTCGCTACTCCACTGGAAAAACTTTAGTCTGAAGTGTATATCTCTCTAAACTAGAGCACTTTTCATTACACAGAGAAGACCAGACTCTCACTTTCCCTTTTCTCTTCCAGGAGCAAAGAAGAGAGAAAGTGAGACTCATATAAAACGTAGCATTGAGTCCAACTTTGCGGCTAGTAATTGAACAACAGTGGAGAAAGCTGAACTCTCTCTCTCTGAAATTTCTATTAGTTTTTTTAATACTAAAGTAAAAAAGAGCTTGGGAAATGAATTGTGAGACTCACTCACCTGTGCTACTGATAATAATTTTGAAATAGAAACATAGTGAAGGTCCATATCAGTGTGTCATTTGAGTGAAGAGTGAAACATTATGAGAGTGAAAGTCAACATTTGTTTTCATCTCTAAACATTTTTTGTATATAGAGAGTGAATGAGTAAATAAAAGTGAGTCTCTGGTGGATGAGTGGAGTACATAAAAATAGACTTTTTATTATCATCTTCACGCTTTACAGAGTCTTGTGTATTTGTTGGTTAGGAGGAAAAATGGTAGGAATTTATTAAGAGGTTTGATATAATTTTACAACAGTGGAAGGCCACGCTAAAATCAAAGGAATGAGCATCATGCTGTCCCCTAAAATGCAACGCTCAATCCGAATTAATGATTCTCAAATCCTCATGTTAGCTGAAAAGGCTCGCTTTGATCATGCTATGGCAGGCTACTTACATAAAAAGTCTAATGGAGCTGCCAAATGGACACGAAGATACTTTATATTGTTTCAGGTAAGAAATAAAATAAGCTAAGTTGGTTTAAGTACAAGTGATGATGATTTTTCTAACTTGTTGCATTTTGTTTTGAATGTGGTGACATGGAGCAGAATCTTTTATTTTACTTTGAGACTGAAGGATGTTTAAGACCATCTGGAGTTATTATGCTTGAGGGCTGCTATTGTGAGCGTCTCATTTTGAAAGAGAAACATGTGAGTTGTTGATTTTTTTATTTAGTTATATATTAGTAAACAGATATAGATATATAGATATATGTATAGGTATAGACAGTTATATAGAGCAAGAGATATATGGAGATATGTATATAGGAGTAAGGTACAAGTTAATAAACGTCAGGCGATATATCATTCAATAGTAAAAGTCGTATGAAGAGAAAGTAAGTAATGTAAAGTGTGTCAACTCAAGCCACTTTATCTTAAAGTCAGAGAGAGAACATAAAATATGTTGCTTTAAAATACTAAATGTATTAAAGTCAAAGGTCGCCTGTTTCAAGTAGAGAGAAGAGTGTACTTTATAAACTGTTATTTTGTGTTATTTTGGTATCATTTTTGTATTGCTACAAAGAATTCTCGAGGGAATTAAGTAGAAAGGTTTATATACATACTGGGAGTCACTGTGAGAAACTTACCTGAGTAGAAACAAGTGTATATGTGTACAGCTACCGTAAATTTTTTAAAAAACTCCGACCTTAAATATATTAAATTTTGTCCAAAAAATTATTAGATAGCTGTTGATTTAAAGGGCACTTACTATGTTGTATTTACAAATTCAATTAAACACGATTTCCGAATGCTGCGAACTAAGTATATTGTAGCTTGATCTCGAATTCGTCATATAATAAGTTAGTTGGCGTTGAGACTTTTACAATTTCATTTTACCTTTTCTAAGCTATCTTTTCTCAAGATATATGGAAACTGCTATAGAGAGCATAGCGACTTCATATAACGCTATGAGAAGCTTACAAAACTCGACCTATAGCAAAAAGAAACTGAAGATATATCTAAGCCAAAAGAAATGGTTCTTCCTTTAGTATTGCAGATTGCCGATAGTTTAGACGTTAAGTTGAAAATACAACTAAATGTAGCTCATGAATTCACATCCAAACTCTTTTAGATCTAAATATTACGTAAATTCTGAAATTCTCCTATGTTCCATCAAACTATGTATATATAGTGACACAGTATTCCATTTCCCATTTCCTCTCTCATAGTACTATGCATAGGAGCACATTAGTCATTTTCAATTAGATTAAGCAACGCACGTCGACGTGTAAAGTAAAGGCTGACAAGCCAAAACTGTCATTGTCATTTTCATAGACTTTCTATGTAAGCTTCAAACGTATACACTATATATAAAGTCTAGTAGCTCAATAATTGAAATTGATTTGTCTTTCTCCACAAACTTCGCCGACTCCCAATGACATAATAGTCTTTCTCTGTGATTACCATCTAGAATAAAAAAAATTCCTAGATCTATTTTTAATGAAAAAAGTATCTCTCATATTCTCTCACTATATATATCTCACTCTGCTTCAGAGAATGTAGGTTAAGTTAAGTGTAGTTTTTGGTGTCAATAAAAAATTCACACAGACTTTCACCTTTCGCTCATCTCTTTTATATAAAACATTTCTCTATATGTAGTTCTAAGTAAATTGTAATGCTGAGCCAGAGTTCACTTACTTCTCTCAAGAATCTCAAGACTGGAGGCTAGCATTTGTGAAATTGAATTCTTTATTCTGTATACCAATGTAATGTAAACCTTTTGCTAACATGAGACTAACAATTTACACTCTAAAAGGTTTCAAGTTTCTATATCTACTTCAATGCACAACTTTCTCTTGCTAGGTGAAAGCTCCTCTCTCTCTTCTTAGTTGGATATCTATTCCCTTTTTCTAAGAATGTTATTATATAGTGCATAGGATAGGAGGAAAGGCTCTGGTTTTTTTAACCAGAGATTTCAATAGTGGCTCCAGTCTAAAGATCCAGACTCCAGAATTACTTCCAGCTAAAATCTCTGGACTAACTCTGGAATTTTTATGCTGGAAGTGAAATTTTGGGATGAGAAACCCCGACTAGGGCCTCTTAAGCATAGAGCTAATGCACTGAGGCTTTGCTGAAGGTTTCTCAACTAATAAAATCTTACCATCAAAATTCCAGAGTTGTCCAGAGATTTAAGCTGGAAGTAATTCTGGAATCTTTTGACTTTTAAACTATTGAAACGTGAGCCTCTCTGAAGATCTGATGACATAATAGGCAATGAGTTGTTTGAATTGGAGACAGTTTTCTAATATTTGTTTGGTTGTCTATGTGTATTCTTTACAGTAGTAACATAAGGTCCATTGATTTGCCTTTAGTATAGATTTACTTAGCTGAGAAAACATTATATCTATAAAGAAAAGACACTGGAGAGATCACGTTCTTCCAGTGATCTATTTTCTGTTGTTGTACTACAACAGAGTGGAGCCTAGTGATAAAAAGAGAATAAATAATCCTTTCAATTTCCAAGAGTAAACTTTCTCTTCTTAAGCTCTCTATAGAGAGAGAGGAGAAAGCAGTGTAAAATATCTATTACACTTTTCTATTATTTTTGTCTGAGAAGAAAAGTTCAACTCATCAAGTCTTCTCTCTACTGTTATATAATTCATATAGAGTTAGAGTAGTTAGAGTGTCGGTGCTGAGAATTAGAATGTGAAATGCTTTTGATTTATTGATTATAAGCTATATGTGAAAACTACATAGGGAAAATGTACTATGAGAGTTGTAAGATGCTTAAAGGTGAAGAGTTCATCGACAGGTGGATTATAAGAGACAAATTGAGTTTAGTCACAGAATGCCTATCTTTACTGTGTTATTTCATATAGTTACAACTTGTTGATAGTTTTTTTTGATGTGGCTACGCAAATAAATGTATAGATAATCAAAAGATAATTAGTGGTGTAGTTTTTTTCTGAGACGCTAATTACTGTAGGCTAAACATAGAAATGTAATAAGAGTCTGAGGCCAAAATAATTTAGTCTAGTCTACAATGGTAAAGGAAAAAGGAGTCTCTTTGGTTGGAATCTATCTCCAGTTTTCCGTTGCTAAGAGTCGAGTTTTTTAAGCTTATGATGCTATATGGAAACTGCTATAGAGAGTATAGCGACCCTATATATAGTATCGTGAGAAAGCTTAGAAAACTCGACGCCTAGCAAAAACTGGGATAGATGTATAAATCAAAGAGAGTTGCTTGTAGCTTAGATAGACTAGCCTTGATGCTATTTTTGATGCGCTATACAAGCTCTAATGAAACTACGGGAAAGAATTACATAACACTCAGATTTCACATAGAGAATAGAAACTAATTAGTGAAGAAACAATAGCAAATAAAATTGAGACAGATATATCTATATGCTATATAGGCTTATATATATACTCTATAGCTTCTACGATTTCTACAAAATTTCTAATTGTTTTTATTATGCCTTTTTCTTCTATGTATGTCATCTGTGTTCTACCGATTTATTGACGCTCCATTTATTTTTGGAATTGGATCTAATGTGTGACTAACTATCATAGTACTCTTTTGGAATCACGTATCGAAGAGAGAATTTGAGTACATTATGAGCTTCGTGCTGACTCTGAGTCTGATTGCAAAGCTTGGATTGATGCTATTCGAACGGCCAGGTAACAAACGTAACTAATAATATCTACTCTTCTACTCTACAGTGTTCAGTGAATAGAGATATAGGGAAAGCTACGTATTGATTTTTCCTTTACTTTCACTACATTATATTCACGATTCAGTATCTAGTAATAATACATTGTAGCAAATGAGACTCTTCAATGTTAAAATCAAGGAAGGGCCAAAGGGAGAGGATCAAGTTTCTTTATTCAAGATTTCAATAGTGAGTTGAGTTTAAAGATTCAGATTCCAAAATTACTTCCAGCATCAAAATTCCAGAGTTGGTCCAGAGATTTTAAGCTGGAAGTAATTCTAGAATCTGAGTCTTCGGACTGGAGCCACTATTGAAATCTCTGGGTTAAAATAAACCTGAGCCTCTCCTCATTTGAAAGTGTAACATGACACTGTCAATAATTCTGATACATTTTAATTATATATTACATCTCACTTTACACACTTCACTAGTTTCCTCTCCTCGTCCCACTATAAATACTGAGAACTTGATATAATTAGATGATATTTTTATTATGATTTTTTGTGTACAGCTTCAACAAACTGTTACTCCAGAAAGAAGAATTGGAACAAAAATATTTACACTTGCTTCAGGTATAAATACAATATACAAAATTCTATTCTACCTCATTATATATTAAAAATCTCTAAATTCTATCCAAAGAACTCTTTGCTTTTTCATATATATCGTTTTTTAAAAAATAATGAGGCTAATTAATGACGTCATTTAACTAACAATTTTTTTCCTTTTTGTAGATTGTAGAGTCTGAGAAGACAGCCAAATGGCAGTATACTGTTCAATGTGAGCAGTTGGCTTCTGAAATTAAGAAATTGCGAAGTGAGGTAAAGAACTTTTTTTCTTCTTCTATTACAATATGATATAATTAGCCCTTTATAAAACTTTTCTCTTTGCGTGAATATAAGACAGTCTGGGATTCTGAGAAAAGTTGGAAGTAAAGCAAAGGAGAAATGTTATAGTCAAGTAAAGAACTACAGAGTGTAACCCACTTTCTAATTTATAGTTATAGGCAGGCCTTAATAATTTTAGAAGGATTCTACTTGTTAGTTTATTTCTCTGTATAGCATCATGCGTCACAAGTTTAGAGAGTTGATTGTGAAAGTAAAATGTAAAAAAAAACTCTCTCTCTTTCCCATCAAATCAAAAACTCTTTTCTTATTTCCGATCCAATTACACTTTTCTTGTTTCATGTTTCATCTCTACAACATGCTTCACTATAAGCAGAAAAAAGTCCTTGAGTTTCCAAACTTTGGTGATATACAATACATTATATAATAGTCTACATATGTGTTTCTCTTATAATGGGAGAAAGTTTCAAGTTTACTTATATATTGTATTGTCTTATGAGAAAGAGAGAGAGAGAGAGAGAAATAATGAAAATGTCTCACTTTTGTTTTAATACTTATATTTCTACTGTTCACACAGTTGTGCACATTGAAAAAGGAGTGGCGACTTGGAACAAACGCAACAGGGAATTTGGAAACGGATGATCTGAAGAAAATTAAGAAAGTTCAAAGTTTCTTTCTGTGGTTGGCTCTGTAGACGACGATGGAAACAAATTGTGGGTGAGTGGTAGAACTTTGCACTAATGAGTTTAAGAGAAAAAATCAATAGAAAAGACTCTATATTAATTGAATTTATTTATAGATGAATATATCAAATCACCGCATGCTGAAGCTATGAGGAAAAGAAATAGGTAAGAGAATCTCTATTCTAAGCTGCCCTTAAAATTCTAACCTTAAAGTCCTAAAGTTACCTTGAATGAGATGCTATTAAAAAACTTTAATTTGCTTCAAGAACAATTTTAGTCATAAAAAATCTTAGAACTGAAGTTTCTTATGGCTGACTTAAGCTTGAGGAAGATGACGTCATTTCTCTCTAAGAGGAATTGACAATTTTTCATATTGTATTCTACTATTGTATATTTTTTAATTGAATAGCTTAATCGTAAGTCTAAGGTATAATAAAAACAAAAATCCTTAGCTCTTTCAATTCCATTGAGAATTCAGGGTTTTACCTTAGCCTATTTAAAGTAACATAGTTCGGCTCAACATAATTTAATTTCTAAAAATAGAATTTTCGTATATGTACTATAGCTCTAAAGTTTTTTATATTAAAGCAGCATGCTACAAAGTCCAATTAGTAAATTAATCAATTTAATTCACATGTGGGTGGAATAAAAACTTGAGCTAAAACTCACCTTTTTTTCTCTCCTGTTGATTTTCTCTTTACTATGTATATATAGCTTGCAGCTTTATAAAAACATGAGAACATGTGTAAAGTTGTCTTTACATAGCCCACGACCGAAAACAGGAGACAAGAGTGTCGTATGTAAATACTCTACAATACAATAAAGAGCTATAGGTGCTAAAGGCGTAAGCATGTAACTCTTTACATCAACTTCTATGCTCTACTTTCTATAGAGAAATATATACAGTGCACTCTGTCTATATAGTGACTATAGAATTTCTTATATAGTAATACTCTACCACAAGACTCCAATAAGGCACTTGCTTATATAAAGCTATTCTTCCTATAGTACTCTTATAAGCATTTTAGGAAAATTTGTCTTTATAGTTCTAATCTCGGCCTAGAATGCCACACTCATTTACTTAGACTTTTCTTATATAGACAAATAGTCAACTTGGATCAAAAATGCTGGAGAAAAAATTGGGAAATTAGGGAACTTTTGGATGTTTAGCTTGGCTGGAGTGAGTAGAGCTTTAGGCTGTAAAAAAAGAATTGAGTGAGAAAAATGAGACGCCATTTATGCTCATACCACTATAGACAGATTCTGGTTATAAGGATCTCTCTATAGTAGTGGAAACTCTCTTATAAAATTTTGGTAGTGTATAGACGCTATGGAGAGAGTGAACTGTATAAAGTTGTATTGGAATAGTAAGAGAGGAATAAAATATCGTTTTTCTGAGTAAAAGCTTTTACACTGAATGAAGTTTGACAAGGCAGTCTATTTGCTAGACAACTTTATTTGATACGACCGCATTACTCTTCTTATAGACAGAGTTCTTATTATGATACAGGATACGTGATATAGAGAGTCAATATATGAAGTCTTGTTAGTGAGCTTCAGCATTAGATTGGAATTGACTAGAGTGATAAAAGTAGGACGAGAAAGGCAAAGTGAAGGTAATAAAACATAAAACCACCGCCTTTTGTATCTCTTGCACATCATTATACACTTTATATTCTATGAGTCTATATACATATATAGTGGATGTGTATATAAAAACTTTTTTCGCGGATCAATGAGATAGTTTAGATTAGATAGAGTGAGTGTTAGTAGTTTGATGTGTGAGCAAACAAAAAAGGAGAATCCTTTTGTAGAGTGTGAAAAAACCTATTAGTGTATTAGGCTATAGTAGAGTATATAGTTACGTAAGTTAGCACTTTTTATATTCAGATGAGAGACGTGGTATATATAGAGTGTAGTAAAACTTTTGAAACTAGAGATAATAGAAGATGGTAAAGAGTTAATCAGGTTGATTCAAATATGATAGTGGAGAAAGTAGTGTCAGAGGTGCTGAGGAGTTTGAAACGTAGGCTAAACGTGGAGAGGCACACGTTTTATTTTAGTACCAAAATTGTAGAGTTAATAAATGGTTGAATTTTAATTATCTTTTGATTTCAATTAGGAGAAGGCTGCCGCCCTCCCACCCATTCACACTTAATAAATTAAGTGGCATCAAAAACGTACCTGACTATAATACGTTATTAGTCCTAAAAAATTTTAAATTTGTAACAAAGTCCATTCCGTTAAGAAGTCATTCTTTATTTATAAATAAGTGGTCCAGTTGTTAGCAGTAATAAAACTGTATCCGATTTTATAATAAGTGCTTTAGTGCAAAAAATTCGCACTTTTTGATCTGACCCGACCTAAATTTCATAGGTCGAGTCGAGATGCTAATTCAAAATTTGAGCTTGAAGGTAGTCATTCAGCTAATTCAAAAAACTCTGACTTGTGACATTAACAATATAATAGAGCCACTGAAATTAAAATTTTAAATATAATGTAAGGTACTAGTTGATAGAGAATGATTTTCTCTACTAGAATTTGCATTCAAATTTTAAAAAAAAAAGTTAAAAATTTGTCTAAGCTGAGCTAAAATGCCTGAGGTATCTCTGTTCTATTTTAAGCTTTCTCGCTAGTTCTAAAATTGATGTGATGACAAGTGAAGTAGAAATTGTTCATTAGGAGAGCCGACGAACTTTGTAAGAAAAGAAATAAAGTAATGAGCTACAATTAAGTTGCAGACTAAGAGACTATATTTATTGTTAGCTCTACACTAATTAATGGGGGACGGCTATATTACTATATATTATAGCGAGTTTCTAACCTAACCTAGCATAACGTAAGATTTAATATTTGCACATTTCTCTGCGTTGTGTATTGCGTGACGACTATCTCTACTCGTAAAGAAAACCTTGTGCTTCCTGTCATAAAAGCTAAAAGTAGGAGAGAGAGAGAGTAATAATAATAATCTTGCGACATGCCACAACATTCGACATGCTTAATATATTGCATTAGACGGCTATATCTCCAATTTTTTATAGTTTTAGGCCTTTTTTGTGTTCTTTTTTGCACACGAGAAAGAAAGTAAGCACAATGTAGTATAACTTAACCACGTGAAATGGAGAAAACACCTTCATTGCTTAAATCTATTTTTAGACCAGAAAACGGAGTCAAGGAACAACATAGAAAACATGCAACACGTCCATATGAATTTTCTCTTAAATTTTTCCAAATGAGAATATTATATTGAGATGCAGAATTATAATGTTGAGCTCTGTATAGCTTTAGAAAGTAAAGGGAATATTGCCAACTATAAATGAAACATGAGTGCAGGTTTTTTAACCCAGAGATTTCAATATAGTGACTCCAGTCAAAAAAAATCCAGAATTACTTCCAGCTTAAAATCTCTTGATTAACTCTGGAATTTTGAGGTTGGAAGTAAGATTTTATTAGTTGAGAAACCTCCAGCAAGGTCTCAGTGCATTGGCTCTATTGCATGGTCCAAAATTTCACTTCCAGCATAAAAATTCCATAGTTTGTCCAGATATTTTAAGCTGGAAGTAATTCAAAGAGTTTCTAAGCTGCCAACATTTCCTTATTGCTCCAATTCCGACTTTTGACCTCAACTCTCAAAGAGCTCAGCTCACTTTTTTTATAAATATCAAATATCATGCATCACGATTTCTGACGGTGAGGAAAATTAGTGCTTCTACTCCAAAACCGTAGGGAATCTCTTTAAGAGCCTCAGCGAAACTTTTCTACTTCTCTTAGCTTTCACTTTACTTTCTCCGTTACTCTACACATCTATATTCTTCTACACCATATGAAATCAAAAATGACCATTTTCCCTACATTTCTCTTCGGGCTAAAGGCAAAGTTTATTATTCTGCTCTTTTGAAATAAAGTAAAAGCGAGACGAAGTGCGAAGGCAAAGTAGCGTAAAGTCAAAGAAAGATCTGAAGAAGTTTCTTTAAGAATTTTATTTAGCTGTAGGCTATAGCAAACTAGAGAGGCTTCAATACAAATAGGTATATACTTTTAACGACTATAGTTGATAGTGTATTCAAAACTTAAGTTTGAAAGAAATTCTTCATTCTAACATCTAAAAGGTTGCTAACCATAGGCAGCCCCTTAAATGAATTCCTTAGCCATTCCTCTCCTTTGAATCTTTGATGTTTCTATCTTTACTTAGTAGGCTACTTATTATGTATTAATGTATCTATTTTCGTCTCTTCCGCTTTCCTTTTTATCTCATAAAACTTTCCTCTCTTCTCCATCATTTTTTCCTCCTTGACATTTTTCTCTTATTTACATGGTGGCCTATTTTTTTCTTTTACAGCCTCGTATTTCGTATGGTGGAAGCTGAAGAGGAATATGTGGAGCAGTTGGAAGTTGTCGTCTCTGGGTTTCTACGACCGATGAGAATGGCTGCTGTAAGCTTATCTTCAATACTAAATATTTTTATCTATAGATTTAAATTTTCTAAAATTCTATTGAATATCAATGATACCAATACAGAGTTCTAAGTCACCTCCAGTAACTCATGAAGATGTGAGCTCGATTTTCCTCAATGTGGAAACCGTTCTATTTCTCCATCAGATTTTTCTCAAAGGACTCACTGCGAGGATTGAGCAGTGGCCGACTCTAGTTCTTGGTATAGGTTTGCTCATGATTTCTAATGACTAATTAAAGAATTTGCTTAGGACTCAAAAAGAGAGAAGGAAAGAGAGAAATTGAATAGAAAATTAGGCTAATGGGGGAAAAATGACTATACTAAAAATTTTAATTGAGAATGACGATTTGTGAATTATTTGTGTCCCTAAATCTCTTCCCTTTCTCTCTCTATTTATCTCTTAACTGTTTTATATACAATCGTTCGTCAATTACGGTCGTAAGTTTGCGCATGATCAAATAATTAATTGGTTTGAATTCTATAAGATTGCCTTGCTTAATTATTACTATTTGGTCCAGCCGTTTTAAGTCTCGGTTTCTGGAACCATTTATGCATTCTATATACTCTATATATCTTATGCTCTATATACTCTATATATACTCTATATATCTTATGCTCTATATACTCTATATATATACTCTTTGCTTAGTTCATACTGCTATATATTGCATAGTGCTTGAATGACTGAATGAGTGTTTTAGTTTCCATAAGAAAATTACGTAAAGTTTTTACTATATGTGTTGAGTGGATTTGTCATCTTAACTGATTTGAATGAAAGGTGTATTTCGCTTTGAACATTTGTATCGCTTGCTATATGATGCTAATACTTTAAACTCAAATTTTGGAATGAGAGCCTTGCGTATGCATTTAAAGTCTCAATATTTTATTAACTAGTTAAATTAAAAGATCGGTGAAAAAGTACACAAGAAAAGTACCAATGGAAATAATCGCCTTTACATTTTTACTCTAAATTTTTTACTTAGCTATGTACTTCCTTCTACATTTCACTTTATTTTAATATCTTAACAACATTTAACATTTCTTAGTATATTTTCTATATACTTTCTACATGTGAGTGATGAGTGAATTGAACTTGTGCATTTATACTATTGGTTTACAATCTGAAACTGGAAGAGAGACCAATGGTACAAGATTGAGATTTGAGGAATGTACATTATTATATAAGTAATACACTTTTTGATTCTTGAGTCTTCTTGATGTTGAATTTACATAAGACATGATGAGTTGATGGACATTATATATCCTTGGATGAGATATGACTTCAATATTGCAAACAATTCCCTTAATAACTTTCACTTCATTTGACATTTCTTACAGCACTTCCGCACGACATTTATAACTATTAACCTCTAACATTTAACATAATGACAAAATCATTGCCCCCAGTGTCAACTAGAGAAATAGATTAGCAGACAAAATAGGATATACAGATATACAACATTGATAGGAAAACAATTAGAAATACATTAAGAGTTTTACTAAATACTAAAATGAAACGCATGGCTCTTCATACGGAATTGAGTGTAGTTTTGGCAATTAGTGCCATTGAGATTTCGTTGAAGAGGACTGTAACTATGTATACTTCAACAGGTGATTTGTTCGATATGTTGCTGCCAATGCTTTCCATATATCAAGAGTATGTTAGAAATCATCACTACTCTCTTCAGGTAAGAAACTCACCATTAGTGCAAATGATTTTTCCAAGAAGGACATATCTACTTAGTTTTTTACAAGGTGCTCAGAAAATTCTGGGAATTTATACAGACTCTCTGAGTCTCTAGTATGTATAGTAGTCTCTCTTTGCAAAAGATCAAAAGAGTGAGGATTATAAAAATCGGATGTCGTCTCTGTTGTTGAACTCATTTCCTCTGTGACTTATTATTAGAGTTACATTACTTTTAGGGAAAGGAAGTTCTTCCATTAGAGATGCAGTGGAGTCTGTCTATACCGGTATTAGGAACAAATGAAGCACATGAGCGTTATAGAGAGAACTTTTTTCAATCAGAATGCTGAATTACATAGTCAAATTTACTC
>VCNE01004823.1:0-27460 GCA_009869805.1 Oncopodura yosiiana | reverse complement strand
CATTTTGGGAACAATAAAACCATTATGCTGACAGGTATATGACACTCTGTTCAAAATTTATGAATTCAAACAACTCTGTTTCTCTCTGTCTCTCTCTCTCTCTTCACTGCATAACATTAGAATTGCGACATGAATACATACTCTCTCTCAAAGATTATTATTATGTCTAACATGTTACATGATCCTACGTCTACAGCTACAAAAGCTAAAAAGTAGAGCAGAAATTGTCATTTTGATGTTGCAATTCGTCACTGCTATAGATGCCAATTTCTTTTGGTCACCAAAAATTACAATTTTACACGTGTGTGTGACATATCATTCTTCTCTCTGGTTTGTTGTTGCAAAACAATAATTTTACTGTGTCGGCTCAATCTACTATATGTCAAAGAAAAAAAGGCTTGTTTAAAGTAAAACATTTTTACCGACACTATACAGTTTCTTTCACTGACAAAACATTTATAGCCCTAGATTCCTGGAGTGACTCTGTGTATATTCACAGCTAGTGGTAATCCTTTGCTTAAATGCGACACATGTGTACAGCATAAAAATTGGTTTTATATTAGTTATTCTCAAAAGTTTTAGTTGAACATATGTGAATCAAAATGTTTTCTAGATAGTCATTTAATTTCTTTCTATAGTCATCATCTTTCACAAAGTTGTAATACATATATTGTTACATTCAGGTGAGTTTTTTTCTAAGTAGATATTCGAGCATGGACACAAGAGAATTGAGACGTTTGTCTAGCTAGAAACAAGAGTTGTTGATGTAATAGTTTGTAGCAAAGAAGAATGAATCGACGAATGGAGGTCGAAATAGGGGAGGAGAGAAAGAGTATGTTTGTAGTGTGTAGTGTTGATTGTACTTCGAGTCTCAAGGGAGGAGAGAGAAATGGATGGAACGTCTCTCTTAAATTACTCTTGGAGAGACGCCCAAAACATCAAGAAGGACTTGAAAGTGCCTTTATACATCTTTTTCATGGCTCTCTTAACTCTCGTCCATTCCTTCTTTGAAACGAGCATTTAGAGATGTACTTTATCCGCCCTAAAATGTCTATTACACTTATGTTACAATTCTCAAACAACACTATATATATATGCATTGCCAACAACAATCATCATTGTATATAGTTGCAATATAACAATAATAACAAAGAAACAACAACTAACTAGTAGATGAGATAACTAACTATAAAATGGCAATTATCATATTCAGTAGCTTGTATAGTAGAATATAGAATACAATGTTGTAGAGAATAGTATAGTAGTAGAGATTAGGGTGCAATTAATTTACGTTGAAAAGTGCAATAATAAATATTATGTGAAGATTTCTCAAGTTACCTTTTTATTTGAGGTGTGATTCTTGCACATATATAGAACTCTCTTATAAGAGATCATCAGTGGAATTGCATAACATTGGTCTTAAATCTTATAGTAAGATGTTCCAAGGGTAGTGTTGTAGTAGTATATAAAGATAGAAATGACTTTAGAAAGTATACACTAATAAGGGAAGGTACCTAAAGCAATTTTAGAACATTGTTTGTAGCGTGACAAAAAGTCAAAAGTAAGTAGAGAACTTTGTGGCGTTGAGTGAGCAGAAGAAGATAAGAGTGTCGACTTTTGGTACATAGACTCATAGTCTCTCGTTGACTTTCATCCACTTCACTTGGTTCTCTCTTCTCTCTAGAGTTATCCAACTTGAAAAAAAGTTTTTTCAACAACTAATTACAAAGCCAACTTACTACTACTACTACTGTGTGTATGTGTGTTATAAAAATATTAGTTTACAACAACAACAATCATCAACATTATAATAAACATTGACATTCAAAGAGTTTTTTAAAAGAAAGTTATAGTATTCAATTGTATAGACATTTCTTGTTGTTATCATGATGATACTCAATAATTGAGACATTTTAGAGTATTACAACGGGCTCTTCATTGTGTTTTTTGAGAAGTCGGAAGAAGTGTTGTTCATCATCAAAAGAAACAAAGTCCTCTTCCTCTTCTTCTTCTAATTTAAAACAATGTCAATCTCATACTACAATCCAGCAGCAGCAGTTGCAATGTTTAGTAGAAGTGGAAATCACGTTGGTGGTGGAGTTGCTCATCCACACCTCAACACATCTCCAACTCAAAATCATTATTTTACTTCCGCAGCAGCGGCAGCATATGGCTACCACAATCATGCTCACCATCATCATGCAGCAGCAATTAGTCAAATGCAACAACAAATCAACCATCATCAAATGTCAACTTCACCTACACTTCCTCCACCACAATCACAAGGAGCTAATAGTACTAATGGTTCCTCAACAGCAACACAATTCCCACACTCACCACATCTTACTTCAGCAGCAACAGGAGGAGGAGGAGGTGGAACAGGAACTGAATTTGGATGTAACCATCAATTTAGTAGTGGACTAAATTTACCTGTAGCTCCTCATCCTCATCATCAATTTGCTAATGATCTTTCAACACCAATGAGTGTCAATGTTAACACTTGGTCACAATTAAATCAATCTCCTGGTGCTGCTGCAGCAGCAATGTATAGTGCCTGTCGTAATGTTAGTGGAATTGTTCCACCTCATCCACCAACAGGAAGTTATGATGATTGGACTCATCATGGACATGTTCCACATCATCCGTCCTATTACCATCATCATCATCATCATCAACAACAACAACCTCAATCACCTCCTACATCAACAACTTCTCCAAATTCAACAACAACACATTCTCCAGGCTATTCAAATACAACGTCTGCTGGTGGAGCAACAATTTCATTCAAATCTGAATTTGATTCAAGTGCACAGGTAAGAATAAAAACATGAAATTATATTAAATAAATACTTTTTTATACATATGCATATATCTTTTAAAATCTCACATTCCCCATATTTTTGCAATTATAAATATGTCAAAGTGTATATACTACATCTATTCCATAGAGCATAATTTTTTACACAAATAAATTTATTTACTCTTTGGCAGGATAATTCATCCCAAGAGATTAGTACAAGTGGAAATAATATAGGGTCAGTTGTTGTAACTTCATCAAATCCTCAACAGACAACACAACAATCTCATACCCCTGATTCAGGAATGGCAATTTCTGATGGAGTTTCCTCTTCTGGCTCACCAGCTACTCAACATCATCAAAATCCACATCATCCTTCTCAACATATGCAACATCAACAACAACATTATGGCAATCATCATAATTTATTGGGAAGTGGTGGAAATAACATCTCCAGTGGTGGTGGTGGATCTCAACAGAATGGTGTTAGTAATCTCGGTGGTGTTAATAGTAGTGTCGTTGTCAGTGGAAGGCCAGCTCAAGCTAGAAGTCCATATGAATGGATGAAGAAACCAAGTTATTCCACATGTTCTAATACTTCTAGTAATGGTAAGTTTCTTTTTTAAAAAACCAAATCTTTTAAAACTTTTCGTAGAATTCTTCTTCTTTTAGTCACTGATAGCATTAAGTACACACAAACATATACATTACACATATTACATTAAAACCATTTATAATATAAGAAGATGCAGGTGTTTGGTAGACATGTTGGCTAGAGTGAGAAATAAGAGCATCATCTTAGAAAAGCTTTCTGTTTAAAGGATAAAAATATCAAAAAAGACTAAAAAAGAAAAGCTCTCTCTGTGTGTTGTTGTAAAGATATATATATATATATATCCATAAGTGATTTCTTGGTAAAGGAAAGGGTTGTTGTTAAAGAATAGATAGATATAGCTTTCCGAAATGTCCAGAAGACCGAAAGGCTCTTGTATATAGAACCCCTGTAGAGTTTTCTTGCCGTGTGCCTAACTACTAACTCGAAAAGTTTTTCAAATATTTCATTTTTTCTTCTTCTTGTTCTCTCTATTCGGTTTCTTTTGACCTTTGCAAGTACAAAGTGCGCTTTTGTACTTCAATTGCTCACTTGCCTTTTTTCTCTGACCCTGTGGCATGTGTCAACTGTCAATACAAAAATAAAAAGACTTCACACATTATATTATATGTAGTAGTAGTAGTCAAAGCTATTTGAATTTTTGAAAAGGAATTTTTTGTAGTTCATCTAACCTATTTACTAGAATCAGAAATCTAGATCATAGACAATAATAAACAGAGACATAAAGAGAGACAGACATTTAAAGTGAGAGTGGCTCTATTAGAAATTATTACTAACTGTTGTTTTCCCTGTCTCTCTTGTCGTCATAAATTGATTTTGGCTCGAGCCACTAAAGGTCATTTTAAATTGAGAAGAAGAAGAGGAGTAGCACGAGTTTATTAATGTAATTTTGTAGATAAGGCTCTTCATAAAGGGATATACTTACTTAGAGTGAGCACTTAATGTTGCTACTGTTGACATTTTAAATTTGACATGTCTGTCTGCACAGTCTGTATAGTATCTTTTGCTCTTCTTCTTCTTCTTTCTACATAGCATTGAGGCATTGAGATTTGAAATTGAATTATTAGCTTTAGGCTAAAAGAGAGAGAGAGAAAAGTCATCAAAAAAAGACACTTGTCTTGTCTTACCCTCAAGTCATGTCAACGGTATATTTTGACTGGTCTATAAAGTCACATTTGGAGACTTAAAAGTTGACCAGAAGAGTAGAAGAAATCTAAAAGGCAAAAAGTCAAAAAAGGACCAGAAAGATAAAGATACTCTATAATAGTAGTAGTAGTATCATCACAAAAAGGACCTTTACAATTTTATAAAGAGACCCTTTGAATAGAGAGGCAGGCAAAGAAAATGAGCTTAAAATGTTTCCAACCAAGTGACATTTGTTCACCAAAATGTTTTTAGAGATGTTTCAAAACTACTTACAACACTCTCGCATGCCTCTTGTCAAAACAACATGAAAATAAGTTGTTGAGCCTTTTTTCATCTAATATTATAAACCAAACCTCTAGGCTAAACTACATTTCTTTACACTTTTCTTCTTATAGATAAAAGTAAAGTAGACCGACCACGAAAAATACCATATATAATACAAAAATATTTATATATCTTATACAGGAAGCCAAAATATTATGTCTAAAACTGATAGGACAAAAAAATTTCATACATTTTTTCAATGTTTTTTCTCACTTGTTCTACATCCTATTTTTGTATTTACTTTATTTGTTGATCCACTGTTGTTAGTTACTCATACTCGTCAATTTTTACACTTTATACATTATATATTTAGTATATACAATATATACAGAGAGGAGCGGCACAACTTTGTATGATTATTATTATCATCATTACAAATATACATATATATATATTTGAGTTCATCAGACAAAAGAGAAAGCCGCTACATACATAATATATATATATTATTTATACACACTTGACTCACTTTCATATTACATATAAGTATATAGTAATCTAAATCCTAACAAAATCCTTATGCAGTCAGATCAAAGATTCATACTAATTTTTATGTGAGTTGCAAAGATTACGGCTAAAGTTAAAAGTGGACAGAGTTAATCTTCAAATCTTTAAATGTACACCCATACACACACATAATATATATCAAAACTACGTAATCATCAAATGGATTACATTATGTTGGTATCGTGAATGACGGCAGCGTTTGAGTTTTGACGACAATAGAGTAGAGAGAATAATAATATACCGTCAACAATCATTGACATTATGCACATTTGACTATCACATGTTGTGTTTCTTTTAGTTCATGTACTAATGAATTGCATTATTTTCTTTTTTTACAGCTAAAACAAGAACAAAGGACAAATATCGAGTGGTCTACTCTGATACACAACGACTTGAGTTGGAGAAAGAATTTCATTATAGTCGCTACATTACAATCAGAAGAAAAGCTGAATTAGCTTCCATTCTTGGACTTTCTGAACGACAGGTAAGATACTAAAGATTAAACAATTAAAACATTTTTATATGTCTCTCGTTCTCGATTATTAAATAGTATTTGTTTTTGTGCTCAAATAGGTCAAAATTTGGTTTCAAAATCGTCGTGCTAAGGAACGTAAAGTAGTTCGTAAGAGAGAAGAAATGATGCATCGTGAAAAAATGGCAAACATTGTTCACATGCAGAATGCTGTTTTGATGCCAGTCTCAGGTGGCCCCATGTGCAATCAATCCAATGGAAATCCACTCATGTAATAATAATATAATTGTCATATATGTATTTAGTATAAGTCTAAAATAGAGATTTGAGTTGAGAGAGGAAGTACAAATGATAAGAAAACTAATACATTTAAAAATGTATGTATGTACATTTGTACAATTGCTTGTTAATTTGAGCTTTGCAAAAAAATAGAATATAATACTATACACACAATCAATTATATAGATATTCAACTACCTCTGAATCATTCTTGAGAAAAAAATCAGCAACATTGTACAGTAACAACTAAAAATACTATTTACATGATATCAAAATAGTTGAGTCTTTATTTTTCTGTTGTATTTTTTCTACTCATTCTGTTTATATATAACTACCCAGTGAGAAGTTAATTTTTTATATATTATTTATTTATGTTATATTATTAGTATTAGTTGTACTATACATACATATATATGCAGTTGTGGAATGTCGTATTGATGTTTAATTGTTGATGGTACAAATAGCTGCTACAATTAAGCCTCTCTCTTTAATAGAATGTAAGGTACACTGTGATAGTATATATATTTTAGCCTATATAGTAGTTGTACGATTTCTCTCCGTTTTAGTTCTGCATATTATGAGTTAGTTTGT
Source organism: Oncopodura yosiiana (assembly GCA_009869805.1). Classification (NCBI taxonomy): domain Eukaryota; kingdom Metazoa; phylum Arthropoda; class Collembola; order Entomobryomorpha; family Oncopoduridae; genus Oncopodura; species Oncopodura yosiiana. Next base: position 20,731 of record VCNE01004823.1, on the reverse strand, counting down.
AAGAGCTCTACTATATATTAAGTTAGTTAATACTATTTTACTTAAATGTAAATTGTACATTCGTGAATTGAATATGTCAGTGATGAAAAAACAAACAAACTGCTTATTGAGTACAAGACGTGAATAATAGAATAATAAATCGATAAAGAAAATAATTGTTCCAATATTAACATTTTTTGTCTTCTACATTTTATTTACATCATGTATGTAAAGCATAATATTCATCCTTGATTCTCTTGAGAGACTATGAATTGCATGAAAAGATTAAATGTCGACTAGGGACTTGAAATATTTATATCCTATTGAGAATTGAGAATAGGAATATTTGATTAGCATATGTAACTAGCTCTTTTATCTAGCTCAAGTTAAGTCTTGTTATATTTTAACTAGATGTAAAGTGAGACGTGAGAGAAGTAGAAGTCATGAGCACTTTTAAAATCTCAAGTAAGTGGATATTGAGAAATATCATTTACGTTGAATAACACATAACAACAACAACCAACGTATATTGCCGTCATAAAACTTTAAGAAGAAGTGCCGAACACTTGAAAAAAGTAGAAGAGAGTGAAAAGCCTATTCAAAATGTAAAATACTCTGCTTATGTTTTTTAAAAAATAAAACTTGACTGTTCAAAACCTTAGCTTTGGAAGAGCAACAATGGCTACATAAGAATTGTGTTGTTGTTGTCTTTCCTTTTTTTTTCATTCTGGTCATATACATTTTCTAGTCGGCAATCTTTTTGACTTTTTGCCAGACCAAAGATGACTTTATTTTTTCCACATAAATACAAACTTTACTCATGATTGGTAGAGATGATAGAGCATGAATAACATTAAAAATATGATATAAAAATCTTTTAGACTCTTTTAAGCTCCACCCTCTGACTTTTAATAGACGTGACTTGTCCCTTAATTACTTGTCTCTAACTTGAAAATCAATTAGTCCAAATGGATGAATGAAAATTACATCAACAGAGTCTTCTACTTCTCTTTATCCAACTTTCAAAAAGGAACACGCACATATGACATTATCCATGAAGCATTATTATTTATTATTATATATGACACTAACGTGACTTGGTTGCCGTCACTTGGGCTTAAATATATATACTATATAGTACTATATATGCATGATGTTAGACTGATTAGAATCATACTCTAGAAGGCAAAAAAGGCAAAGCTAAAAGTAATCTTGGCAATAGTTGGCTGCTAGAAAGAGAACTTGGACGTAGGATATAATATGTATAAGTACAGATAGAAAAAAGAACGAAAGGATCATAAAATTATATTGCACATAATATAACTTCTACTCACAAGAATATATTTATTACTATATTATATTGCTACATACATTTTCTAGCTCTCTTGTACTTTTCTCAAAGTAATGGATTGTACTTGTAGTAGTTTTCTAGTACTACTAGAGTCCTTTTAGTCTCATTGCAAAGAAAAATGTATATAAGGCCAGAAGAACCAGTTATGATGAATATGAGAGAAAGAGAGAGAGAGAGAGATTGAGTTATATAGTACTAACTACTGTTGCCACTATCTATATAAATGCTGTTATCTTCTTACCCTTTTCATTATTACTAAAGGAAAAAACTTGAAAAAATGTCGACACAATGTTCTCTTTCTAGAAGGGTTATACTATTATATCTATGTGTTATTCGATGTAATGATTAGAAAAGTATAAAAAAGTTGATAAGAAATGGCAGATGATGAATTACAACAACCAAAGTACAATAATAAAAAGTGATGAAGAATGTATTTTTTCTTACATCTTACATACATATTATTGTAGACAGTTTCTTGAAATAAGTAAAGCTGATTTTGTGAATTCTTTGCAATTTTATACAAAGATATACTCAAATCTTGATTCATCTTTTATTTTTAACTAATGAGAATGAGATATACATTATTATTGCCCACTCTATGTATTAGTCTTATTATTACTAATAAAATTTTTAATAGCGACACACCATTCCATTATGTGTCTTAATCATTTTATATACCCTTACATACTATATAAGAGAACCTTATCTTTCTTCTGTATACTTTACAAAAGGAAAGAAATTCTAACTTATGAATTTTGTGGTTTCAGCTGCATATCGAAATGCAACTTCATTTATTTATTATAAAGCTAGACTAGACAATTTATCTTGTGAGAAATGCATTTGATGAGGAAGTTATTGGCATAAAGATAATTTGCGGAAGTATTCTAAACATGAAATGAATGATAAAAGATAATAATAAAAATGTACTTTGCTCTGCTAATTAAACCAGCCTTGAACACCTTGAAACAAAATAATAATAATAATGAAATGGACTATTAAATGGGGCAAAGTGAACTTTTCTTCTTCGTCTTCTGGTCGGCTATGATCAAAAAACTTGCATAAAAAAGAAACAACCTTTTGAAGTCCTAAAAAGAATATGAGAAAAAAATTGTTTCCGTTCATTTGTCTGTCTGTACCTAATATAGTTGGCAATATTATGCCATGTTCTCAGCAGGAATATTGGTTATTAGTAAATACTTCAACACAGTTTGTGAGCGACCACGAAAACCAAACCAGAACTGCCATTACTTTAAGAGTTTAGTAACATTTCGTTACATTTTAGCTAAACAAGTTGTTAACAAAAGGACAAACTGTGAAGAATGAGTATATATCAGTAGAGGGCAAAACATTATAATAAAGATCTCTCTTTCCTATAGTCAATTTAGTTATTGATTGACTATAGCAGCATGACTTGGTCTATGTTACAACAAAAGCGAAAGAGACAACTCAGATAAAGGTTGTGTTATTATTTGTTGCCGACGAACGACACCCATTTGTAATTGCTTATAGACGAGAAGGGTGTAGTATAGTAAGATAGAGAGAGAAAGACAAGTATTATAAGTTCAGAAAGATGACATTAAAAGTCTTAACTGAATTGCCAATAATAAAAATGAAGCTTTTAATACAGAATTTAAGGCATTTCCCTTTCCACAAGTGTTTATAATACTACTCACTCAGTTTCAGTTCACCATCATAACTGATGAAGAGACTTTTGCCTTTTTCAGAAAATTGAAATATTGGATCTTGAAAGCTGACCGTATATATAAGCTAGACGAGAATGTACCGTAAGAACCAAAGCTTACTTCTGTGTGTATATATGTAACTACATAATAATAACTTATACTTCTTTTCAATATGTATACTCTTCAAAGTTTTGGAGACAATTTCTCGACAGCTATAATATAAAGCAATAAAATATACAGAAGTTGAGGAGCCGTAATAATCATAATAACTTAACAACAACAGAGTTCCAAACAAAACTCTCTCAAACCATTTTGAACAAAAGTAGAAGAATTCTCTACTAAAGCACCCAAAATCTTTATAATAAACAGTCAACAATCAATTTTCACAAATACAATACAATTTTATTATACAGAGATTATGATTATTGCTCCTTTACTTTTTCTTAGTCAATATCATAATACGATGGAGAAAATTTCTGGAGACAGATCTCTCTATCCGTTGTAGTACTTTTTGCCTATAGAGTTCAATGCAAATAGAGTCATGGGAAATGATTTGTTCGCAAACAAGAAGGAAAAGTATTCAATTCATTATTACACCAATATAATATTTATTACGAGCAATATACTATAAGTAAATTATGATGAGACATTGTTGACTCATTACACTTGGTGATTTACTAGCAAAGATTTGAATTCATTCATAACAATTTATTTATAATGATGTTTAAGTCAACATAAAATACATTATGAGAAAAGCTAAATGCTAATTTAATAATTTATCTAGTTTTTAGATATGTTTTTAATTTATTGATTCGCATTTACTTCAGCTTCGAGTTAAAATGGAACAAAGAAATAACTTAAGTGTAAATATTTTAAATATTTACTGGAAAAACTATTCATTAAGTATTATATTACATCGATTTTGTTGAGAGAAAATTATAAAAATTCATGAACAAAGATTTTTCATGACGCTAAAATTTTGTCTATTTCCTGTGACATGCAAACCGAGCAAACCCGTCAAATTCAAGCTACATGTAAAAAGTAGATCACAAAAAAATATCAGTCAGTCGGCAGATTTTGATTTGGTTCTTATAATCTTTTTTGTCTTTGGATATTTCAAAAAGATTATCAAACATTAAAAATGGTAAGTTTAAATAGTCTTTACAGTAAAGTATATAGCTTAATTGATTGTTTTTTTTATATTTTGTGTAGTCTCATACAATTCTTCTTATGCAACCTGGTAAGTTTATCAAGCCAAAAAATGATTCAAAATTGAATGGCAAATTATAGTTGAGTATCGTTTTAATTCGTTTTGCTGCATGTTTTTATAGGTTCAAAACCAGAAACTAGGACATACTCAGATTTCGAGTCGGTTAATGAATGTATGGAAGGAGTTTGCAAAATCTATGAGGAGGTGATAATTAATTTTGATTGAGTAATACGAATGACGCTTTTAATTATTGTTGATTGTTTCATTTTCTTAATTATATAGCATCTAAAGAGACAAAATCCAAAGACTCCATCAATCACTTATGATATCTCACAATTATTTGATTTTATTGATCAATTGGCTGATTTGTCTTGTCTTGTGTAAGTTTCACAAATTCATAATTATTTTTATATTGAATTCGAATTCATATGTATGTATACATACAGATATCAAAAGTCCACTAGCACTTATGGTAAATATATATTTTTATTTGTCGAATTGAACAAAATGAAAAAAATGTCTTAATTTTGTTACATTTTTTCCTACAGCTCCATATACAAAAGAGTGGATTAAAGAGAAAATTTATATTTTGTTACGACGTCAAGCAGCATCTGCAGGTGGACAGTAGTTGTTTAAGAAGGCTGAAAATATGTTACTCATTCTGGCTTACTTTTTCACATATTTAATTACATCTCAACTTATTATATTATTCAACTGAACATAAACAGACTCATTCAGATTTTTCACTATATTTCCTTTTTGTTAAAATAATATAATACTTTCTCTTTCTCTTCTACTCTTTACACTTTACTAAATAAAATAGGTTTATAATTGGTAGTTTAGTTTGACTTAATAAATATCTAGTTTAGAAACATTATAGAGTTTAGATATATATGCAGTAATTGTAATAGTACAGTACAGTGTTATTATAAAAGTGGATTTACCAATTTGCTAAATAATCATAAAAATTGTAGTTTTGTCAAAACTACATGTATGTGTATTTGTAAAGCTTACGAATATTAAATAAATGTACCACTACGTCATCTGCTAAAAACTATATTTTGTTGATTTTCAATTCTGAACTTTTATTAAAGTAAGCATGAAATTATTATTATAACCCCCGAAAAAATTACATCATATATATATTTCTAGTTTAAACTTGAGTTTCTAAAAATTAAGTAGTAATGAAAAAATACAAAATGAAAAAGTAGTACAATTTTAATTATTACATCATAATATGTTTTGTGCAGTTACTAATTATTTTTCTACTAAGAGTAATATCTTTAAAATTGAACAGTTTCAGGTAAGCGTATAATGTAATTACATATCTTCAGTTCTGTTTTTTTCACTTTTTAAGGCAGTATATATTTTTCAGCAATGTTGAACAATACAATTTTAGGTAGAGACGTAGACAAAGTAGAGATCACTTACTATATTTATTTATTTTTTTAAGCGTATGCTGTTTTTTGAGCTCATAATATTACAAGGGCAACATGCAAATATACATACTTTAAGGCTCAAAGTTTGAGCACTTGTGTTGCATTTTTTTCTAAGTACTTTTCAGGCAGGCACATGTTATATATATATATGATTTTCTTAAATCTATAATTTTAAACTATAACTAAAAATTTAACTTCTATTTTTTTGTTTAGAAAACATTATTATGTATATGTATGTATAGGAATGAACTTTGTGGAAGACATTCAAAGTTGCTTAAAGGTGCTTTTTAGGTTGATGAACATTTTGCTTCACTGCTTTCATCACCTTCACCTTGCATACTTGCAGATCGTTTCAAACTGCGAATAGCTTCAACTTTTTCCTCCTGTATAATACCAACAAAATATATTTATTAGCTGTGAATTTATGAATAATAATATAGAATCTTCTTAAACCTACATGTTTTTTCAATGATTCAACTCTTTCTTGAATAACTTTCTCACGATTTTTCTCAGCAAGTTCCAATTTAGTCATCAATTCCTCTTTAGCTTTTTCTTCAAACTCAGAAAGACTTGTTTCCATATTTTGACGTACTTCATGCAATTTTCCAGTGTTCTAAATAAAATAAAAACAAAAACCTTATTAGTATAAGATGTAAAAGACGATAAAATAAATTCTTACATGTTGGCTCAATTTAACTTTCAAATCAGTAAGAATAGTTTCTCTATTTTCAATTCCAACTTTCATCTTCTTATCAAGATTTTCCTTTGTTGCACTAATAAAATTACTTTCCTCTTCGGCTCTTTTCTTAGCTGCTTCATCAATTTTCTTAAATTGTTCAGACAAAGTTGCCAATTTTTCAACTTCAAGAGACTGTGTAAATAGAAAAGAAAAAAATTATAGTTTATAGACAGCAAAGAAATGAGATAGATATATAAATACAAGTAAAAAATATTACATGTCGTCTCTCAGCAGCTAGATTTAATTTTTCTTTAATCATTTCAGCAGAAATTGGTTTAGGAGTTCCATTTGAAGGAGGAGTTGGACAACGTTTTTGAGGAGTTCCACCAGAACTTACAGATCCATCAAGAACAACTTCATACTTGATTCCTCCTTTTGACACTTCTATAAACAAAACAATATGAACAAAAGAAGCAATGAATGAATGAATGACCTTGATGTTGTTATTCTCTCTTTTTTCATGCTCATTTATTGGTGCGTATGTACTTTATACTAACAAATACAAACTATATTATTTGAATTTTGTTAGTTTATACAAAAATAATTAAGTTACCTGATTCAGAAATGTTAAGGTCATTATCTCCACTTCCATTAGTATTGACACCATTTTTCAACAATTGACTCATTTTTGCTTTCAAAATGTATTTAAACTTAAAGATTCAGAGAAAGACACAAAGTTGGACACCAATAAGTTTGACAAGTATGAAAGACAGCAAAAACTCTGCAAATGACAAATGATCAAACAAACAAAAGAAATACACATGTCAACAAATAATGCAATGACATTACAAACAAGTGATGACAGCTATTGAAAATGTCAATATAAGTTACATTTACTTACGACAAGGTACTTCACTTATCCAATTGACACAATTAAGTTAATTGATTGCAAAAAAATGATCAAATTTCAACAGAATATCACATTAATCAACAACAACAACCACCAAGACACAAGAGCAACTGACAGCAGAAGAAAGAAATCTCTTTGTTTAGAAAAAATAACCGCGGCTTGATTATTGGGACTCAATAGATGGAGCAACCAACTTTATTTCAACAGATGGGCAAGATTTGATATTTGCTTACATTACACCTGTTCTATTTTGTAGGAGGAAAGTCACGTAGTAAAAAAAAGTCTTTCCAAATTGACGTTTTACATAATTGGCTAATTGAGATGACACTAATTGGAGTTTGAACTTTGTATATGATCATGGTGTGGAGTGAAGTAAGAAGCAGAATAGCAAACAGTAGCGATTATGATCAATTAGTTGACTTTGAGAAAGTTTTAAAACTCCATAATGTCAATTTATAATATAAATTCAAAACATTGAATTAGACAAGTGTAGAAATAATGGTTTTCATTTAATACACATGAAATAAATGAAAGTGCGTCATAAAATTAATGGTTAAAAAGTAGTCAATAAAATTTTGAGTGATTTGTGGTTAGTTTAGTTGGTGTATCTGGTTAGTAACACCTTTTTAAAGTGACGTTGTTGGAATATGGAATAGTTTTTTTTATCCAGCCAGATGTTTTGAGAATTGACTATTGAAATTCAAACGAGTACAAATTAAAAAAAATTATTAGAAAAATGAGCCTAATTAACAAAATGAGATTCGGTGTTTCTCCATTGTGTATAAAAATTGCAATTGTGCTGGTGACTAATTTCTTAATTTGTGGATGCAATCGAGAGAATGGCGGAGAATCACCTTCAACAATAGATATATCAATGCCAAATGTCAAACCTACAAAGGTGAGAAAAATCAAGCAAGCACATATTAGATGAAATAATGAAACTTTTGATTGATTCTGATAACTTTTACTTATATTTACATTATTACAGAATGATGATTATTTGTGTGTTGCCAAAAATATTGAAGAATATGGAACACAATATATTCATGAATTTGAGCCTAATTCTAATGCTGACAGAGCACATCATATGATACTTTTTACTTGTGATGATGTCCCAGAGACATTACTTCAACCAAATGGATGGTTAGTTTGATTTTTTTTAAACAAAGTTTTTAATATATTAATCAACAACATGTATATTTTTTGTAATAGGGATTGTGGTCATCATTATCAAGCATGCAGAACAATGAGAATTATATATGCTTGGGCAAAAAATGCTCCTCCTACTGTTTTACCTAAAGATGTTGGATTCCGTATTGGTGCTGAGTCAGGAATTAAATATCTTGTTTTACAAGTTCATTATGCTCATCCACTCGATGAAGGAGAAACTGATAAAAGTGGGTTCCGTATTCATGTATCACCAGAAGAGTAAGAAAAAGAAGAGATAGAACAATTTGCAATATATATATATATTGATGGTGACATTTTTCTAAGTTGTATTTTTTTTGTCTTATTTATAGACCCGCATTTCTAGCTGGAATAATGTTAATGTTTCGTTCATATCTTCACATACCAGCTCATACTGAAAGTATGATTTTATTTACAATTTTTTAGTATAGTTAAATTCAAATCTAATAATCCAATTATTTCGTTTTCTCTAAAGAAATTCATGGAGATTCTAATTGTCAACTTTCTTCTCCAAGTGAAATTCATCCATTTGCATACCGAGTTCATACTCATAAATTAGGAACTGTTGTATCTGGCTATATTTTAAGTCCAGCATCTGGAAATTTTACATTAATAGGAAAAGGAAACCCACAATGGCCTCAAGCTTTTTATCCCATCACAGGAAAAAAAACAATACACCCAAAAGATATTGTAGCTGCTCGTTGTACTTTTAATACATTAGAAACAGACAAATCAACAGGTTAGAAATAGATAAAAATAGATAAAAGAATATAATTATGTCTAATTGTGTTTGCATCAACATATTATTAATTTATGAAATTATTTCTATCTATTTCAGAAATTGGAATGACTGCTGGAGATGAAATGTGCAATTTATATCTCATGTTTTATACAGCCTCACGAGATCCCGAAGACCATTATATTACTTGTGGTGATGAACAATATGAACTAGTGTCCAAACATTTACCTGCAGATTCAGACCTACCTCTACCAAGAAATAAAACTATGGAAGAACATGCCATGTCTCATCATGGTAGTCATCATGCAATTACTCATAGTTCAATTGTTAAAAAACCATCTGTAGGTCTTCCTTCTACTAGTCATTCAAAAAAGAGACCTGGTACTGAATTTTATTCTACAACTGATGATGCTGATTCTGAAGATAGTAGTAGTAGTATTAGTTCTAGTAATAGAGTTGATGGTGGAAGAAATTTACCAGATTCAACATTCTCAGTAATAGCAAATTGGCCAGATCCTTCCGTGATTTTAGGTCAAGCATCTGGAGTAGATTTTGATACAGCTGGAAATGTTGTTGTATTTCATCGAGGAGATAGAACATGGGGATATAATACTTTTGATAATCAAAATAAATTTTTACAAAGAAGTCTAGGACCTATTAAAGAAGATACTGTGCTTATTCTTGATCCAAAAAGTGGTGAAATACTTCATAAATGGGGCAAAAATTTGTAAGTTTAACTCTACTAATATGTAAAAACTATTATAACTATACTATAGTATAACGTATATATGCACTCTTTTTACAGATTCTATATGCCTCATGACATCACTGTGGATCACGCTGGCAATTTTTGGTTAACTGATGTAGCTCTTCATCAAGTTTTTAAATTTGGTCCAGGTTCTACTTCGGCAACAATGACGTTAGGAACTGCTTTTGAGCCAGGAAATGATGATACACATTTTTGTAAACCAGCAGCAGTATCTGTAATGTCTAATGGTGATTTCTTTATTGCTGATGGATATTGTAATACAAGAATTATAAAATTTGATTCATCTGGTCAAAAATTAATTTCTTGGGGTCGTCCATTTCAACCAAATTTAATGGATTCTATTATGAGTAGACCTCCACCACCATATGCCTTTAATATTCCACATGCATTAGCACTTGCAGAAGATAAAAATATATTATGTGTTGCTGATAGAGAAAATGGACGTATTCAATGTTTTTCTACTGACAATGGAAAATATAAATTTATGATTGATTCTCCTGAATTTGGTGGAAGAGTATTTAGTGTAGCATATTCTAATTCAACTTTATTTGCTGTCAATGGCCCTGGTATTTATCCTGGAAGAAAGAAAATAGTACAAGGATTTGAAATTTCAATGGCATCTAAACATATTACTAGTGTATTCTCACCAAATAATCAAGGTTTTGGACAACCTCATGATATTGCAGTATCTAAAAATGGAAAAGATATTTATGTAGTAGAAATAAGTAAACCATATAAAGTTTGGAAGTTTTCTAAAGGAAGAAGATCAACATCAGCAAGTGGAAAAGGTGTTAATCCACAACAACAACAGCAAGAACAAATTGAAGATCAAGTTCATGTTGAGCCACTTCAACAACAACAACAACAATCCATTAGTTCTAGTTCTTCTTCTGGACATTCAAGAGCTGAATCATCAATATCAGTATTACCACAACTTCCTGACGAATCTCATAAAACATCAGGAAAATTTGGAATTAACCCTGATGACTCACTAGGTGCTTCTGTAGTTATTATGGCTTTTCTAACTATTCCTCTTTTAATATTGGTAGCTGTAGGAGCTATTATTAGGTTACGTGCAAGTGGTAAGTTAGTAAGAAATATTATTTGTCTGTTGATTTTAATTATCATCTTGTTATTATTACTCTAGGTTGGTGCCGACGAAAAGACACGAAAAGTTTTGCAGAATTTTTCCCCCCAAGTGCCGGATTTGAGAAATTACGAATGGAAGATGAATCTGATATAAGTGATAATAGTGAAGATGAAGTTGAAGAGTTTGCAGTATCAAATTATCGTACAAGAAAGATTGTGGCATAAAGACTCTAAAACAATAATTTATATATATATATGCAATCTCAATTCCTTATTATTTATCTCATCTAGTTAAAAATATAACACAAGTAAGGGGTCCATTATACATGTTTACAATCACATAATTTAGTGTAGTAAAATGTTTNTAATTTATATATATATATGCAATCTCAATTCCTTATTATTTATCTCATCTAGTTAAAAATATAACACAAGTAAGGGGTCCATTATACATGTTTACAATCACATAATTTAGTGTAGTAAAATGTTTTTCCTATATAAATGTTTTGTTAAAAGAAGGACTTGTTTTTTGAATCAAATGTAAAAAGATGAATTTTTATGAATATATATTATAACAATCTTCAGTGTTGTGCTTGTATCGTGATTGTAGTATTGTTTATAAAAAAAGAATACGCATTAATATATATTTTAGTTGAATAGGTTATTTAGGTAAAGATAACAAGAAAAAAATAAAACAAAGTGTAATATATTTCTAAGTTGAGATTAGTAGTATATGGTGCTCGCTCAATTAAAAAATTTTCTGATATTGTATGCCTTAAATAACTTTGCTATTATATATGTTTAAGTTTGTCAATTGTAATTTGTTAATGTGGTGCTATAAATATCAATCATATACGACATCAAAACAATATTCTAAGTCAATTATTCATATAAGTAATGTAATTTTACATAAAAAAGGTGCCTATATAAATTATGTATGAAGAAGCTAATTGATTATATGAAAAAAGTTTTTGTTTCATAAGACCAAACTAGGAGTATGTGCTTTGTAATGAAAGTAAAATTGACTGTCTTTGTAAATATATATTTTGCTCTGATTGTCATGAATGAGAAACCAAACAAATAAAACAAAACAATAAAAGAATGAGAGGATGAAAGTTTAACAGTTGAGTACTTTGGAACTTTTTTCATCATTTAAAATAGATTTGATCCAGTCAAGATGTGCTATACATATATATAATAAAAACGAAAATAATTAGATGAATTATTCGAGTCTTAGGTTAGTGTTACCTGAAATTCTTGTAAAATAACTTCGAGCTACTTTAGATCCTTTTTGTTCTATTACTGAAGCTACACCAATTAACCTCCATTGACCATTGCTTGAGTACAATAATGGACCTACATATTTAAAATTAATTGGTAATTTTAATCAATCAGAATGATTGTAATTAAATTCTATACCTCCTGAGTCTCCAGGTCCTACAAAAATAAATTGTTTTCGTATAAAGTTCTTTAATATGTACTTTTACTCTTTCAGTCTTATTTTCTAACCTGCACCATGCAATCTCTTATGGCTTGCACATAAAACTTTGTCACCATTTCCTTCATATTCTTCCAATTCTTCACATTTCTTTTTACTATCTAATTTTAATTTAACTTTTTTGACACCCTCATTAAATGTTCCACTATTATCATTGTTAGCTGCTGTCGCACCATAACCAATTGCTGTCACATAAGTACTTCCACTAAATATCTTCCAATAACTTTTACTACCAAATAAATCTAAATCTTTATCATTCTTGAGACATAATGTTTCTACTTTTCCTTTAGCTAGTTGAACTGGATATTTTAGTTTTATTAGAGCAATATCATCAGGAGCAAATGGTTCTTCTCTGTTATACAAGAAAAGAGAAAATATTTCACTTAAAGAATAATACACTATATACTCTAAAATTTACCCTTCTGGTCGAGGATAACCCGGATGAATCCAATAAATATCAACTTTGTACCATTCTGTCGTTGGATCATTTAATTTTCCACTAACTGCTACACCAACTTCAAGAAAATCTTTCTTTGACAAAGTTGAAGGTAGACAATGAGCTACTGTTATTACCCATTTTGACGCAATTAATGTACCTCCACAATATGGCCACCTATTTACAGTTTTTAATTATACATGTTGCATTAAAATTAAAGCCTCATGAAGTTGTTTCAAACCTGTTATTAGCAATAGCTACAAAAAATGGAAATTCATGTTTTTTAGCAAATTCACCACCCACAATAAATGATTCTTTGGTTAAAGGATCATATAAACTATCAAAATCAAAATAATCTAGAAACTCATATTTATTCTGCTACACCAACTTCAAGAAAATCTTTCTTTGACAAAGTTGAAGGTAGACAATGAGCTACTGTTATTACCCATTTTGACGCAATTAATGTACCTCCACAATATGGCCACCTATTTACATTTTTTAATTATACGTGTTGCATTAAAATTAAAACCTTATGAAGTTGTTTCAAACCTGTTATTAGCAATAGCTACAAAAAATGGAAATTCATGTTTTTTAGCAAATTTACCACCCACAATAAATGATTCTTTGGTTAAAGGATCATATAAACTATCAAAATCAAAATAATCTAGAAACTCATATTTATATCTAGATCTTTTTGAATGAACAGCACTAGTAAAAATTATGGTAATAATAAGAAAAATAACGAATACTGTGTTCAGCTTCATAATAGAGGCACTAGCTGTGAATTATATTAGTACTTCCTAGAAACTAATGAGAGTAAAGTTGAGAGAATGAGGAAGTGAGTAGCACATGTGACAACAAATAACCCATAATAATATACTTTATCTATGACCCAGTATCAATCTGCATTTATTAGGAAATTAACTGTACTCTATTTTACACTTTTCAATATTTTTTATTAAATTCTTTGTATTTTCTCTCGAGCCAAGAGTGGATTAGAACCCAACAACAATTTCTTGCCTTCACCTTTATAATCAAATGAGCAAGAGTGACTCTCTCCATTACGATGATTAACACAAAATATTTGGTCACAATGACATTTGTAGCGATTGATGTGCAGATAACTTTTTTCGACATTGCCTACATCTTATAATTGGAGATTTGAGTTTCTTTGTTGTCACTACTACTCCTGCCTTTGTTTTAGCCTTAGTTGCCCTTCCTCCACCACGACTACTACTATTTAAAGTGGATGGCTTGCCTGAAAATTGTAAAATTGTTTCTTTTAATAAACTCACTCAATAATAACTTGCTGATATCTGAATATGATTGAATACCATTGAATACATCATCCTCACTATCATCAGAATTATTTTTATCGTTATTATTAGACAGACAAACTGAAGGTGTTAATATTAGTCAAACAAGAACCATTATTATCCATTGTCATCAATTCTACATTTAATTTAAGTTGAGCATATTGAACCAATTGATGAGGATAATATGGTAGTGTAGAATAAACAGTAAAATGTTCATCTGGTTTGAAATTCTGTTTCTGAAGACTCAATTGCTGTTTTAATTTATTCAATTGATATTGAAGATCTTGAAGATTCTTATTGCCACCATTATTATTGTTGTTAATTCTTTTCTTCTTCTTTTTATATTTTGGTGTTGGTAATGGCATAGGAAGCGAGTCAATCATTAAATTATCACAATTGTCATTAATTGGAGTCTGTGTTATTTTAGGTAATTTGATCCTTTCTCTACAAGTACGTGGTGTGGCATCAATTTTTCTTCTACTACGAGATACTTTGCGTTCTTTACTTCTTCTAATAGATTGTTTTAGTTTTTCCACTTTTTCCTTTGTGGCCACATTTTCTCTCAGTCTTGATGACAATTGAGGTTTTGGACAATGAATAATATTGCTTACATTACTGTTTTCAATTGGAGTCAACAAAGTTTGTAAACGAGAGCGTAGTGAAGATTGTTGTTGCTGTTGAATATTTTCCATTTGTTGACAACTTTGTCGAGGAGTAACATACACTTGTCCACTTTCGTCTTGAAGAAATAAAAAGTCATCATCATTTTCATTTATTAAGTCTATCGAGTTTTCTTGTTGTTGCTCATGATGATGAGTCTGACTAGTTTTGGGACGAAATCCAATTGGACCACCACGTAATTTGAGAACAAGTTGAAGATGACAACAACCTTCAGAGTCAAAATGTAAATCTGATACAGAATCTTTGTCTTGAAGTTCTTTGTTGGTATAGTCAATTAAATTTTGTTGGGAGGGTTCAATTCCTATAAAACCAATTATATGTGAATAATGTTATTGATTTAGATAATTGCATTGTATTAAATAAGTACCTTCCTGATAAGGCAATGCGCCATTTGACCACTTCAATAGAATCACTTGTGGACGCTAATATTGTGAAGGAATTGCCCATTAGTGTTGCTACATGTAAAGAACGCATGCTACTCAAAATCAGATCATCACCATTATCGTTACCACTATTATTCTCATCATAATCACTGCTCCCAACGTCTTGAGTTAATAAAGACTGTTGTATATTAGTGGCAGTAGCTTCTAAATTATTGGTTTTGTGAGTTTCATTCTTCTTATTGGTATCTTGAGGTTTTTCTTCTTCTTGATTATCTTGCTCTTGTTTCATTTTCTTATTATAATATTGTATTATAGCAATATTAATGTGAAGTAGTTTAGATGAGAAGAGAAAGAGGCAAAAAATATGAGTGAGACTGTTCCATTTCCTTTCCCAATGAAAGCGACAAGAGAATTCAAAGGTAAATTGAGTTGTCATGTCAGACTCTTTATGCTTCATGCAAAAATAAATTTTACATAGCATGGTCCGTTTACCTTGTTCGATCAGTCCTCTAAAACTTTGCAGCTTTTTTAAACTGACAGCATTATTATGTCAATTGATGAATCACACACTTTTATTTACATTAAAACCAAATCAAATATACATATAAATATACTTAAAAATTACAAAACATTCCAGGCGACTCACGACCAAAGCACTTTTTATTCTCATCATTATAGTCAACATCATCATCATCATCATCATCATTTTCATTCTCATTATGAAGTCCTTTTTTAGTACTTCCCCAAAAAGTACCAGTAGTATCACCACCACCTCGTCCACTATTTGTTGGACGATGTTTTGAAGGTATATGAAAATGACTTCGATGACCAATTAAATAATATTGAATATCATCATAAAAAATTAGCATTAGTGTACCACCAAAGCCACGAATTACATTTGCACCTGCACCTTGAAAAAACCCACGACGTATTCCATATCTTGAATACAATTTTCTCCAACAATCTGAATTAGATTTGTAATGTTTTTCAGCAGCAAATGCTCTTCCACTTTGCATCATCATAGATCTTCTTACAGTATCAAATGGATACGAAATAAAACCAGCAAATGTAGTTGAAGTTGAAGCAATACTAAATTGAACCCAAAATACATGACGATAATCACTTGCCAAACTTTCAAGTACAAAATCAAAGAGACCAAAATAAAAAGCTCTATAGACAAATACACCAATGACTGAGAAGCAAAATCCACGATAGAGTCCTTTTAGTCCATCAGTACGATAAGTGTTAACAAGACAAGATGCTATACTTTTAAATTCTCTACTATTTTTTGTCTTTGCAATGTCAGCAGCCATTCTAGTTCTAACATAATCTAAAGGATAAATGATACTAAGAGCACAAGCTCCTGCTAGTCCACCAGAGAGTAAATTGCTACTTAATCTTGTCCATGCTGTCTCTTCACCAATTAAAGGTGAAAAAATATCCATGAATGTCTCTTTGAGTGAAAAATTAAATGCTTGATAAGGAAAACATCGAATAACTGAAGCCCAATTACCACGCCATAAAGCTCTAGTTCCTTGCTCACGACGAATTCTTGTAAAACAATCAATTATCCCTTTGTAATGTTCTGTGGGTAAAATATTTGGAGCACTTTTTTGTACCTGAAGAAGTAATTTGATTCTGTCAACAGGAGCTGAAAGAGTTACTGTCGCTGCAGCTATATTTTAAAAAAGTCAAGGTTAAAAGCAATTCTTTTCTAAAAAACACTTCTTTTCTAAATACTAATGCTTGTAAGTACCAGAAATACCACCAGTGACAAAATTAGTAAGAAAACGACTATGAAATAACTGTTTTTCTTTCACCTCACTCATTTGGCATTTTTCATAGCGTCTTTTTAGTGAGAGAACAAAGATTATAAATATTATTGCGGGGAATTTAAACTCTCTGCTGAGTTGTCATTTGATTTCACATTTCTCCGTTGTCCATTGTCTGTGTCGGCAAAAAAGGAAAAAACAAAGCAGATTGTCTGTCAATTAGTGAACGTTGTGTCATCCGATCTAAAAGTCATTGGCCAATAGTGCATAAATCAAAACCATGGTAAGAAAATGATCTACAATTAGCTAAAGTTCAATCGGCAAAAAAGGAAAAAACAAAGCAGATTGTCTGTCAATTAGTGAACGTTGTGTCATCCGATCTAAAAGTCATTGGCCAATAGTGCATAAATCAAAACCATGGTAAGAAAATGATCTACTATTAGCTAAAGTTCAATTTTTACAACTAAAAGAATATTTTAGTCAATATGGGACAAAACAATTCTAATCGTAAAAAGACTTACAAAAACAATAATAATAAAACGTCATCGTTTAGAACGTTTAACAATGTAAATTAACATTAAAATTGTTATCATCTGTTTAATTAAACTTTCTTATTTTTTTACAGCCTCTTAAACTAGAAGTAAAAAGAAAATTGACAGCACGGTCCGATCGTGTCAAATGTGTTGATTTACATCCTCAAGAACCTTGGCTTCTTGTCTCTCTCTATAATGGAAATGTTCATATTTGGAATCATGAGACACAGCAATTAATTAAAACTTTTGAGATTTGTGACCTTCCAGTCCGAACAGCAAAATTTATCACCCGAAAGAATTGGATTGTCACTGGTTCTGATGATGTTCAAGTTCGAGTATTCAACTACAATACACTTGAAAGAGTTCATTCTTTTGAAGCTCATTCAGATTATGTAAGATGTATTGTTGTTCATCCTCAACAGCCTTATATTTTAACAAGTAGTGATGATATGACTATAAAATTATGGAATTGGGAAAAAGCATGGTCTTGTCAACAGACATTTGAAGGTCATACACATTATGTGATGCAAATTGTTTTTAATCCAAAAGACAACAATACATTTGCATCAGCTTCATTAGATCGAACAGTTAAAGTTTGGCAATTGGGTTCATCAACACCAAATTTTACTTTGGAAGGCCATGAGAAAGGAGTCAATTGTGTAGACTATTATCATGCTGGTGATAAACCATATTTAATGAGTGGTGCTGATGATCGTCTAGTAAAAATTTGGGATTATCAAAATAAAACTTGTGTTCAAACATTGGAAGGTCATGCATCAAATGTATCTGCTGTAGCATTTCATCCTGAATTACCAATTATTCTTACTGGTTCTGAAGATGGCACAGTTCGTTTATGGCATGCCAATACATATAGATTAGAAAATACATTGAATTATGGATTAGAAAGAGTATGGGCTTTAAATTGTCTTCGTGGATCTAATAATGTTGCAGTTGGTTATGATGAGGGATCAATTATGTTTAAAGCTGGTAGAGAAGAGCCAGCTGTTTCAATGGATATGAGTGGTAAAATTATTTGGGCTAAACATTCAGAAATTCAACAAGCTAATTTAAAAGCATTAACTGCTGGTGATGATGAGACCTCATCAAAAGATGGTGAAAGACTTGCACTTGCTGTCAAAGATATGGGAAGTTGTGAAATTTATCCACAAACAATTGCTCATAATCCAAATGGACGTTTTGTTGTTGTTTGTGGTGATGGAGAATATATTATTTATACAGCAATGGCTTTAAGAAATAAAGCATTTGGTCCAGCTCAAGAATTTGTATGGGCACAAGATTCTTCTGAATATGCTATTCGTGAAAGTACATCATGTATTAAAATATTTAAAAATTTTAAAGAAAAGAAAATGTTTAAACCAGAATATGGAGCTGAAGGAATATTTGGTGGTTATTTATTGGGAGTCAAATCTGTTGGTGGACTAGCATTTTATGATTGGGAAAATCAAGAGTTGATTAGAAGAATTGAAATTACACCAAAATCTGTGACTTGGTCTGAAAATGGAGAACTTGTTTGTATTGCTACAGAAGATAGTTATTTTATTCTTAAATATAATGAAAATGCTGTTAATAGAGCAAGAGAAAGTAAAGAAGGAGTTTCTGAAGATGGATATGATGATGCTTTTGATGTAAGTATAATAGTTAATTTTAATGTATTAATTTTTATAAACAAAATTTTAAAAGTCTGCACTTCTTTCTTATTAGGTCCTTGGAGAACATCAAGAAACCATAAAAACTGGAGTATGGGTAGGAGATTGTTTTATTTATACAAACAGTGTAAATCGTCTCAACTACTATGTCGGTGGAGAAATTGTAACAATTTCTCATTTGGATAGAACTATGTACTTATTAGGCTACATTCCAAAAGATAATCGTCTTTATCTTGCTGACAAGGAACTCAATGTTGTTTCTTATTCATTATTAGTTTCTGTATTGGAATATCAAACAGCAGTAATGAGAAGAGATTTTGAAACAGCAGATAAAGTTCTTCCAACAATTCCAAAAGATCAAAGAACACGTGTGGCTCATTTTCTAGAAAAACAAGGATTTAAACAACAAGCATTAGCAGTTTCAACTGATCCAGAACATCGATTTGATTTAGCCATTTCACTTGGAGATTTAAAAATTGCTCATCAAATTGCTATTGAACTTGATGGAGAAAGTAAATGGAAACAATTGGCTGATTTAGCAATCAAAAAATGTCAATTTGAATTGGCTCAAGAAGCTTTACATAAAGCACAAGATATGGGTGGATTATTACTTCTTGCTACTTCTGCTGGAAATTCTGATATGGTTCTTAAATTAGCACAAGTTGCTGATGAAAAAGAAAAACATAATGTCAGTTTTACATCATACTTTTTGCTTGGAAAATTGGAGAAATGTTTGGAAATTCTAATTAGTACTGATCGTTTACCTGAAGCAGCATTTTTTGCAAGGTAAAATATAAATAAATAAATAATAATATAATAATAATACTTTTTTTACAAACAAATAAAACAAAATTTTTTTGTTTTTTTATATAGAACATATCTACCAAGTCAAATTCCAAGAATTGTATCATTATGGAAAGACTCATTATCCAAAGTGAGTGAGAAAGCAGCTACAAGTTTAGCAGATCCAGTTCAATATGAAAATCTATTTCCAGACTATGGCTTGAGCTTAAAAGCAGAACAATTTATGAGTAGAGAAAGAAATGCCAAAATTCCTGCTGTTGCTTATGTTGAATTTCCACCTGTTTGGGAAAGAAATCCTATTGAAGAAATGCAAGCTGCTGAAGCTTCTGGAAGATTCAAATATGATCCAAATCTACAAGGACAAGGTGATCTACAAAATGAAAAGAAGCCTATTTATGAAGAAAAACCAAAACCGTCATTTGTATCGTCACCACCACCACCATCAATAGTAAAACAACAACAAGAAATTCAACAACAACAACCACCACCACAACAAAAGTCTACACCAACACCACCAACTGATGACTTTTTAGATCCAGAATTAGAGTTGGAATTGGAAGGAATGAATTTAGATTTAGATTCTGCTGATGTTGGTGGTGAAGTAAG
>VCNE01004816.1:0-11353 GCA_009869805.1 Oncopodura yosiiana | reverse complement strand
CATTTATTGCTGCAAGTCCTTATATAACAATTGATCGTAATGTCATAACTCGAGCATTATCATTTCTCTCAAGTCAACAACAAGCTGATGGAAGTTTTGTAGAAAATGGCAAAGTACTTCATTCAGATATGCAAGGTGGTTCATCAACAGGATTTGCTTTAAGTGCCTATGTCACTCTAGCTTTCTTAGAAGCCAAAGAATATCTCAATAATGTAGAATCTACAGAATTTTCTCAAGCTCATGAAAAATCTTTAGCCTTCTTAGCCAAAGCTGATACTCATACTAAACCAATAACTCATTTAAACAACTATGCTATAAATCTCATAGCGTATACATTGGAAGTAGCAAAGCATGAGAAGAGAGATGTTTTCTATGATATGATGGTCAAATCTGCTATTAATGATAATGGTCTAATTCATTGGGAAGCAGAAAACAGAGAAGGACCAACTGATATTACTAAACATCATCCTCCTCGTCCTTTACCATTAAATAATAAAATGGTTTTCCCACCACCACCATTTTGGGAATATACACCACCAACTAAGCCTGTAGCTGTTGAAATGACATCTTATGCTTTACTTACATATCTTCATAGAAAAGAAGCTGCTGGTAGCTTTGGAATTGGACGTTGGCTATTAAAACAACGAAATTGTGAAGGTGGATTTATTTCTACACAAGATACTGTCGTTGGACTTACAGCTTTAAGTAAATTTGCAGCCCTGGTTAATGGTGGTGATAGAGATATCAACATTAAATGTAAACATGAAGGAGGAATGAATGAAATTAAAGTTAATAAGGAAAATGGTTTTGATGTATCAAGAAATTGAATTACCAATGAGTACAAGAGTAATGGAATTTGAAGCCACTGGTAAAGGAACAGCGTTAGTTCAATTAACATGGACATATTATGTTGAACAAGCATCAAAAGCTCCAGCATTCAAAATTAATATTGTAGCTCATACAGATAAAGCAGAATTAAAATTAGGAATTTGTACATCATTCTTAGAAAAAGGAGAATCTAATATGGCTGTTGTAGAAGTTAATTTACCAACAGGATATTTATTTGATCCTGATAGTCTTGAGAGTCTGAAAAATGTACCTAAAATGAAAAGATCTGATTTGGCTGAAGGAGAAACAAAACTTAATATTTATTTTGACTCTTTCTCTTCTGAGAAAACTTGTATCAATTTAATTGCCAATCGAATTTTCCGTGTTGCTCAAAGGTCTCCTTCTTATGTTGTTGTTTATGATTATTATGATACGACTCGTCGTGCAAGAGCTTTTTATGAAATTCCGAAAGTTTCGGTATGTGACATTTGTGTTGGTGGTGGAGGAATAGGAATAATGCCAAGAGATCGTATTTGTCATGTTGAAAATTGTTAATAATAAAGAAAATAAATAAATGTAAGAGACAAGGTCTTTGAATTACTCGTGTGTTGTGGAATTCATCCTATGCATCATCACTTTAGAAATTATAACAAGGTGAAATATTTTTTTCTACTTGTCACTATATGATGTAATTGCATATTAATTTGGGTAACCTTTAAATCGTTTACATTGTTAAGTAGTGACTGATAGATTTCATTAGTGACCATTAGAAGAACTTTTGCTATAGCCAGTCGTCTTCTATTCTTCGTTTAGTTCACTTCTAACCTAGAGTCTCAGTTTGCCTCATCTCAAAAGTTTCAAAATGAAGTTGAGTGACACTTTCTTCTACGTATTTCATATCTTCCAGTTGGTAAGCTAATCTAACAGAATTGAGAATTGATTGAATTGAGTTAATTATTTGCATTTATAATTGTAATTAAAATATTTTATTTTATTTTAAATAGGGTTTAGCACTTGTAACTTTGATTGTTGCTGTTAACCTCTACAAGATTGATAATGTTCTTCCAGAGTTAATGAGACCATTGACATTTACAATTCCAAGCAGTATCATTCAACTCTTGATAGCAATTGTTATGCCTTGTTTTGTCATCCGGTCTACTTCCGTAATCAACAAGTCTGCCAAATTCTCAGTAAGTACGAAAAGTTCTTGTTACTCTTATGTACATATGAAGAAATAATAAATATTATTCCTTTTCTACAGGGCATAAAGATTTTCAAGCAATCTGAATTGTATGGACTCGTCTTTGCATTTTGGACTTGCTTTTTGACAATAATGAGTATTGGTCTTATCTATTATTGTGATTTCTTGAAAAATATTACTGAGCAAGTAGGAAAGGATGATGAAAATGAGGCACCAAGTGTCACTTGTTTGAAAAATGGACGCTGCACATTAATTGTTGGAAATGAGTAATTTTGAAATGGATTATAGTCAATTCAAGGATATTAAAAGTCAAGCATTGACATTTATCTATTGGCTCTCATATTATGTGCAAATGTATCAACTTCAATTTGTTAGTGGAGCTCTCATCTCTATCATTGGATTTGGTTATTTGGCCATTAAAGGAATTGATGCTGTTACTCCTAAAATTCCTCAACCCAAAGATGCTGGAAAAACTGAAAAAGTTTAGTGAACACATAATAATGACCTGATACTGATTTTGATTTGTAACACATTGAACTATTATTTTAATATTTTCTTCGAAATTTTCTTTTTGGTTGAGTAATAAAATTGGCTAAATTCTTTCATGAGCATTAAAAAATTACAATTTTGTCATTACTCAGCTTATTTTTCAAGTGTATAACAGACGTTTCATATTACAAGAAACACATTATTGCATAGCTCATTATATTATAACTAACCTAACCTATAGTGCAATGTTAGTTTTTTTAGACTGTACTCTAAACAAAGTCATAATATTTTCTACAATTTCATGAGATCAGCACCATTACATGTGTTATAATCTTCAGTTTTCATAAACATAAACATGGAATCATAAAAAACTATTTCGCATTAGCTAATATGTTTTAACATAATGGACATTATCATCTATGCCTAAGAGTTTCAAGTTTAAGATATAATGAAGAATATTTGTAGACGTACCTATTCTCAAAAAAACTATGTACAATATGTAATATCTTTAGATAATAATGAAAATCAAATATATTTTATGGTGGTTGAAATTATTAGAGTAGTATAAATAACTTATTCTTTTGCACGTAAACAGGTTTCATATTCCAAGACAAGCATTTTTTATCACAATTTTAATTTTAGAGTAAAATGATGAAGTTCATTATAGCTCAATTCTTCAATATTAAAATGAACAGACTATGTAAAGATTCGTCATTTTACAATGAGCATCGTATTTATCACGTACTAAAATTGTTTTTCAGCTCTGTGACATTTACGTAATGAAATATAATATAATACTTTTTGCTAAAAGCCTTTGTATATATTACTCATCGACAAAATCAAACTCATATTACAACTTCTTCACGAGTTCCTTACCCTCGTCCTTCACGAACGATAACAAACAATTCACTATAACTTTAATTTTTATTTTAGACTCATTCAGTCATTCACTTTTGGCTTCCCTTCAACTCCAGAGCTTAATTTATTCCACACAGCTACAAAAAATCACATTCAATTTAATTATTGTTTAAATTCCTTGAGAGTCAACTCAAAATGATCAAGAGTAACGCCATTTTAGTTACCGTCTTTCATGTCGAAGAATTTGTAAGTTTATCTATTGTAATTTTGTATTTACTTTATAGGTTGTACATAATTTCTAAAAGTAAACTATTTTCTTAATAGAGTTTAGCGTTGGGGACGTTAATTTGCAGTCTTAACGTTCTCCAATTATAAGCCAATAAACCAATCTGGATTTATTTTTGCTGTTATTATGAGCTCAGTTCAACTCATGTTGTCAATTGGAATTGGTGCACTGATCTTGGTCACTGTTCGGGCTTTAAACAAAAGAGTGAGAGAATTAAACAATGTTGTAAGTTATTTTTACATATATTATACTAATTTGATAAAAAATGATCTAAATGTATTTTTTCTATTGGGCTTCTTATAGTGTGAACGTTTTGCTATTGATCATGTCCTTAAAGATTTTGTTGGACTTATTGCAATTATTTGGACTTTATTTTTCAGTGTAATGACAGCTGGTTTCTTGTATTACTTAATTAGTCAAGAATTTCCCCAGGATATATTGATCATGTCCTTAAAGATTTTGTTGGACTTATTGCAATTATTTGGACTTTATTTTTCAGTGTAATGACAGCTGGTTTCTTGTATTACTTAATTAGTCAAGAATTTTCCCAGGATAAAAATGGTAATAACGTATTAAAGATAGAGATTGATACTGTAGCAAGTACTATTGAATTATTGGTGTGAAGTTAGTTTAGTTTTTTGGATCATACAATTGATTAAATCATCCTTATTTTCTGTTCTTGGTATTGCCTACTTTGTCATGAAAGGAATGGCTACTGTTTTGCCATTAAGAGTTAATTAAAACCCTTGAATGAAATTTGACCAATTATGTTCAATATTATGTCTTCAACTTGATGACCTGTGTGAAAATATATTAAAAATAACAACAAAACTTTTAATTTAGATTAACAGTGTTTTAAAAAATAACATTTATGTAATATGAAAATGACTTTATTTTATGGAAAATACGTAAATTATAAATTCTATATAGTGCTATTATCATACATTTACTTCTGTAAAAATTGTACTAGTTCTAATAATGGAAATAAATAAAATTGCTCACTTCTTTTGAACATTAGAAACTTCTAACAGTGTGAGAAATTAGCTCTATTTATTTGCATAAAGAATTTTATTTCATATTATTTCATGGTAGCATAGTCTTGTTGGAATTTAACTTTTTAAGCAACAGCAGTACTAAAAAATGCATTTAGTCTAATGAACATTTTAAAATTCATGAAAATATATACAGAACAAGATTCCATAAGGCCTAACAAAAAAACAAGATTGTTGAAATTAGGAAAAGGAAATTGTGATAACAAGTTTAAATTGTAGAAAGGCTTTAAAATGAAGAGTTTCTTTTACTTTTTTCTCTTATTGTGAGTACTACAAAATCCAACATTGTAAATTGCATTCTTCTTTCCTACTCATCTTCATCCTTTTTGGCCAAGTACAGAGATTGAGAAGATAGCATTGTAGCTCATTGGAGACTTTTTCCTGGATCTGTTGTAGAGAGAGCTGTTGGGGAGTCCTTCTACTAAAATGTGATTAGTCTCTAACAAAAGAAGGGAATTACCAACAACTCTACTACGTCTAATATCTTTTTAGAAAGTGTTGAGTTCTCTCTTCTCACTTCCATTTTCCCGTATACAATCTTGTAGCATAATAACAGAACCAGAAAATGTTCCACTATAACTCCTAGCTAAAAAGTTGAGAAGGAAGGAAATGAGATACGAGAAGAGAGAAGATTATTAAGGTCGTAAATATAAATGGTTGACTTTCTCCTCCACTGGAGACTTGAAGAAGATTCTCTTCACTCTATACTCATCGTACAATTCTACTATAGAATTTCTACAACAACACAGAGATTTTTTTCATGTTCTTCCTTCACACTAGCTTAGAAAAACCAGAGCATGAAATAAGTTTGCACTTTGCACCATAATATTTTATTTTCTATTGCAGAATTTCTCTTACCACCTTCTTCTTATGTCACAACATATTGCTGTAAAAGAAATATAAAATTATGAGTATGACCTTTGTCCATTTGTGGCTTGGCTTAGTGGTTTGGTTACTACTGTATTTAATAATAAATGCGTTCCAGAGTTTGGACATTCAATTTCACTCTTGCGTGACTCGTATACTGTTGTACTGATACAAGCAATATTTTAATAACGTCTCTCATGTGACTACTATGTATGTTTCTATATATACTTTAAAAATTTTTACTTTTTTCAGTGCTCCTAGATTTGGCCACTAGTACAAAATATTGAAACCGAATTTTTCTTGCGAAAGAAATATGATGTGCGTATGAACATAGAAAAGCCATGGACCATTGACTTTTTTAGCAGAGTTTTTTTGACGATCAGGATATTCCATTGTGAACAAAGTGTCGATTTTTGGTTCATGTTCACGCTTATGATTATGTGACAATTTCCTCCATGTAAAGCTATAGGAAAATATCATTATGTTTTCCATGTATTATGGACCATTAAATTCTAATGTAAGTTTTGTTGGACGTTGGACATTACTATCGATTACTTTTGTGAACTAGAGAGACTCTGGTCTAGAATTACATAGAAGAAGAAAACTCTCTCAAAGAAAAAACTTTTTTGGTTGTTGATATCAAGAGAGAGAAGAAGTGATCTATTTATGTCTCAATTGTATTTCAGAAAACTTTTTCTTTCCGTCGTGGTCACAGACTAAAATGGTTGTTGAAACGATAAATAGTTATCATTTAGAGATACAAAGTGGCTAATAAATCTTTCCTCAATGGTCCCTCTTGTATTGTTGTCTCTGAGAGAGCTTGACTGTAGATGTAGTGTATATAGTACTAAAGTCATTGAAAGTACAAATTATGGAACAATTTCCAAGCATTAGAAATGAAGAAGTGAATTTCTTCTTAGAAGCTCTTGAGAAATGCAATGGTGACACACACGAACATAAATTAGAATAAGACGTAGTAAGAGAATAAGAGAACATTATCGTTTTGCTAAGAGGTAGTATTAAGTAGTAAATGGACGATAGATAAAAAAATAAAGAGTAGAAATTAGACAGTAAAGAGGACTAGTTGGAGAAAAGTAATAATAATGCAACTTTCAGGAACAGATGTCATTTTGAAAATCCTTGAGAAAGGTAAGGAATTTCAGAAAAGAAAAAAAATATATGTAATTCTCACTAAAAGCTGTTGGTTCCAAATTGTGTTTCCATTATGTTGCAAAATATTGATAAGAAAAGTAAGTGCACGACATAATGTAAGTCTATTGTCATCATATTACAAGAATTTAGAGTAAAGTAGTGAGGGAAATGTAATAACAATATCAAGTTTAGTTTTCTACAACTTTAGCAAACAATTGACTCAGCTCAATAAGTGCTTTTCAATATATAGTAAAGTAATTCTAACTGATATCCTAGTTCTTATAATAGCCTTTGATGTAAGTGAAACACGAATCAAAAGTAACAATCCAATTTCAACTGGAATCAAGTATCAATAACTATAATAATATTGAGAGAATAATATACACTTGGCTTTTATTTTATTAGTTCTCTATCTCACGGCTCACATTACATTACAGCTAAACTAAATGCTCATTCCAGCAAACAATATTAGACATTCTCTTGACCATTTCCAATTTGGTATCATACAAGTTCAGATTTCTGCTAGCAAGAGAATAAGCTACGATCTTTACCTAAAGTCTCTCATATTCACTTTATCTGCAATGTCTAAATCACAGGCAATTTGGCATTTAATCTGTGCCTTCTAAAGGAAATCTATTTATTATGCACAATCTGGAGTTTTCAAACGTTATGCATTAGATAAAAAATTCCAAATGTCTGTAGCACTTACCATATATATTATTCTGTTTGCCCTTCTGCTGAATATTATTGTCATAAATTCCAACAGATTTACGAACGTTCTTATATTATTCTTCTTCTTGGCCTTGCAGATTGTGATATAAAATCCTGAATATAATATTTGTGAGTTATGTAACTTTATATATATATAGTTAGATATATGAGTCATGCTTGTGATATGAGGTTTCATGTGTAAAATATTTCTATAATAAGTAGCTACGTTTCTAAATATGCAGTATAAGTATGACAACATAAGTCTTAAACAAATGGGCATCATTGTGTTTGTCTCATGTCAAGAAGTAGAGTTTTTGCTTGGCTCAAGTTTCCATTAGCCATCAACATTTTGAACATTAGGCAACGATGAGTTTTAGTTAGCATACAAACATCTCAAGATCTGATGAAAACTCTCAAGTATCTCTCTTATGAAGACATAATCATTTTGAACGGTTCATTTTCCCCAAAAGAGAGATAGTCGTTATTGCTCAGGACTCTTATTCTGCAGATTGCATATATAAAATCTTAATGAAAACCTTTATGAAGACAGTAAGGGAAATGAAAAGTATAATATAGCTACAAGTCTTCTTACTCTTATATTTAGCCACTCATGTGATAAGACTATTTACTTTGACAACTTTGTTTAAATGAACCTTGTGCTTTGTGTGTACTCATAAAGAGTTGTTGTGATAACATTGTCAGTATTGCTCTACTTAATTTTCCAAGAGAAAAAATGTGACTCCAAATGAAAAGCATCTGTAATGTAAGACTACGCTCAAGATATATGTTAAAAAATTGAACAATCAGCAAAAAATGCGACATATCATAAAATGAAGTAGGCAACTTTTCAGCATGTTGCTTGATTTATGCATTATATTAATCTTTCATTAGTTCAGACTAGATCGTAAAATAAATTAATATAGAGTAGCAAAAAAACTGGACAAAACAAATTATGCAATACAAATTATAACTCTATGTATTTTCACACGTTGATATACGTTGTATACAATCTGCATAATGCAATGCCTTTAGTTAAAAATAAGTATGTTTGTAAACACTGGAACGTGAAAACCTGTACGCAGTTATAAAATGTGTAGCAATTCAAGAAAATTTACATGCATTCGTGATTTGCGAGAGCTGCATAAAAAACTATTATGCAAGTCTCATAGATGCATATGTAGATATCTATAAAAATATAAGTTTGCATCATATATGTGATAAGAAGACGTGTTTTGATGCAATAATGAGAATCTGCTTGATAATCAAGTTGTGTATGCAAGGTATACATAATTAATTTAAAACATGAGTTTCAACTTCCTGAGTTCTTGGTTTACGACTATCATCAGAGAAAAGCAATATTATAAATACATGCAAAATTTAATAATAACCAGGCAATAATTTAGCTTTCATGTGTAAAAACTTTTATTACATAAAGTATATTTGATAGCCATATAAATGTATTGCAAAGGCTAGGTTAGGTTATAATGATGTTATGATTATCATACAAAAAATTCCATGAGAGAATTTTGACGAGTAGAATATATGAAGTTTTTAGCATATCAGTGAACCTGACCTTCATTTATATATTTGTAGTAACGACAAGACATTGAACTGTTGAATCTATAGTACGCTATTGATATTAATATAGCCCAAATGAATGAACAAAAGCCATGAAATGTTACTTCAATTTCATAAACTGCTTAAATTGAACATGTTAAAGTAAAAGAGTGACGACTGATAAGATATAACTTATATTAATTGACGTTTCACACGATGATATTTTTATAGTGCACATATACTACTTTACTTCTCAGCAACAAAAAAATAATTGCACAGGGTCAATGTGTGATAGTTTACTACATACAAAGTTGTTGTTTTTATTCTCTATCTAAAAGTATATATTAATAAAAGATATTAAAAGTATAAGAGTCCAAAAGTCATTCCAGCACGAGTAACACGATTACTCAATCGATGTTTATTAAAATCAACTCTTGAAATATGCAATTTCTGTGTATAATAAAATAAAAAATTAACGTTAGGTAATCATAAATCTGCATCGTGAATCAAACTATGTAAATTCAAGTACTTTTAAATTCGTCATCTTTAGTGAGAAGCCTCTGGACAAATTCACTATCAATTGCTTCATTATCAGATAGATGTCCATTAATGCTTGTTGGAAGTATAGCCGGACTCACAAATTTTTCTAGAGACTTGGAGTAGTCGTAGCCGTGAAGATGTATCTAAATCATTTAAGATTAAGTTAGAATATATTTTTAAATTAATTAAAGTTGTTTTCCTTACACGTTTGATTAACTTCGACTTGAAGAAAGGACGGAACATTGAAAATCTAGAGAAAACAGAGTTGTAATTAATAATACATATGAAACATTATATAAAATTCTTAATTGTAATTCTTACAAAATGGCAAAAATGATAGGATTGTTGACGAAGTGAAATCCACCATGTCTCATAGGAAATGCATTCTATCAAATTAAATACACATTTAATACATAAAATTTAAGTATTTGTGAAATTTGTGCTAGTCTGAGTCAGATTATCTTACTTGCATCATTGATACAATCTGTTCAGCTCTTTTTACACTAAATTGTCTCAAATGGTTCAATCCAAATCCTTTCATATCTACTATTGCAACTAGACCATTGATCTGTGACTCAACACTAGAGCGTAACATTTCCGTTAAAAACATCAGCATGGTCACTAGTGCATTATCAAGATGAAACTTTGTGGTGTCGTATTTTTCTGTCAAAAAATCAGTTAGTAAATATGAGATAGATATAAATGATCATATAATACCCAGATAGTAGTCAAAGCCGACGTTTAAATAATACACCGGGTATTAGTCAATCATAAGAAAAATATGTATGTAAATTCAACATACCAACACGTATAAAAATAACTTGACACTTTCCACTTCTATTTTTGAGCACATTAAAAATTCCAGATTCAATTACCTCTCGGTTGATAGTTGGATATAATTTTAAAAGCAAGTCTGGCATTCGTTCACGAATTAGCCAGAAATTTTTTACTAATTTAGTAGCACGCTCTGTATTATATTTCCTAGCACGAAGGAATAAAATGAGATGAGAGTCTTCTATAAGTCCAGTGTATCCACTTGCTATATAAAAAGAATTTTACATAAAACTAAAAAATAAGATATCATAGCACAATCAAAATAGAATTCAAAATTTTACCTAACAGAGATTCTCTCATTTTATCCAACTTTTCAAAAATGTCAATTTCATTTGCAGCTATCTCCATGTTGTATCACATGTTGAGTTTGAGATAATTGGACAAGAGTTGTTGTAGTCAAGTGAAGAGTTAAATAGCAACTGATACACAATGTCTCTCAACACTGGACATTGGTTGTTGATTAAGAGTTCAAAATACTATGCTGAAGGTTATGAGATATAGCTAAATTCTCATATACTATATAAATGATGGGAAATGTATATATCTCTAAAGTGGAAGTGAACTCCGTGTTTATAACTTTGATATAATGATACTGAAAGAGTTTATTCCACCTTTCTTCTGGTATCTTGGGTTAAAGTCTTTTTAAACACAACAATATTTTTGTCTACTATAGATATGAAGCTTATATAGTTGTGTGCACAGATTATATTGTTGATGCAGGTAGGGACAGAGTCCAGTAACTGTACATTGTGAAACCCGTTTTGAAAATATAGGGTAGTCAGTAAACAAGGTTTGTGGTAGTAGAAGTACTTCTACTGTAGATTACCACTACTATAGCACAAATCTCAATCAACGACACTTGACATACTAGTACATTGAAATACATACAAAATCTCACTTTCGTCTCATCAGTCTACATACTATATTTACATACATATACTGTTAAAAGTTATAAATAAATGCTTACTCAAGTAAAAT
>VCNE01004815.1:0-10176 GCA_009869805.1 Oncopodura yosiiana | reverse complement strand
TTTCCTGGAGATTCTTTTGGATCAGAGACAGTAGATCGTTCTCGTGCATTTTCTGATGTAGATGATCATGTTAGAAGAAGTGGTTCACTTGATGTAGATGATTCATTTCATACTTCCGATCCGTACATGGGCAAAACCTTTGACACAACACAACAAATGCTTAATGATGATAGTCTACCTCAACGACCACCACAGTTTTATACATCCTATGATGATCTTCGAAAGAAAAATCGTGAAGAATATGATAAAGCTAGTCGTGGATTAGGCTCAATACCGGATATACCACCATCACAAGAGTAAGAATTAAAATAATACTATCAGTTCAATTACTAACACTAAAATATTTTTGTTTTATTCTAGTCCTTATAGACGACAACAGCAACAATACCCTTCAAGGGACGTGCCACCACCTCGTTCACCTCAAAAGAATTTATATGGTGACATTTGGGATGACAAACCACAATAAATATAAATATGCAAAAGTCTTATTAAAAAAGTAGTCATTAATAATAATGTTATTTATTGATTATTTATTAGTCTTTAAAAAGTTCAAATAATATATATCTACAAGTTTTGTTTCCTTCAACTTGTCCAGTTTTGTGTCAGTCTTTTTCACTTTCAATAGTAATTTGCTAGAGCAACTGTCTTGATGACTTGTCCAGAAATTTTCTTCTTTGTGGAACATTGGCCAACTCAACTACTTCAACAACAACACAACAGAATGAGTGAAACTGCAATAATTCCACCTGCTAAATTGCAGATAACAATAATCCCCGAACATTCTTCAAAGATTATTGAGCACCCTTCAGCAGTCAGTATCAAGAAAGCATTACCTCATCCAATTAGAAAACTAAATGAATTTTGGACACTTTTAAAATTTAAATTCAATAAATTGACTAATAGAGTACAGCCACAAGACCAAGAGAAGAAATATGAAAGACTTGTTAAAGTTGTTGAATCAACAGGATCATTTACTGGATTAGAAGATTGATGATGATGATAATGTAAATAAAACTATTCAGCGTCTTCCAATTGAAATACAAAAGAAAATATTAAAATATATTACGCCTCAATCGAATTTATTAAAATGTCGATTAGTTTGTTATGCTTGGAATGAAGCCATTATTCAATTTCCATTAGTATGTATTCTTACAGAAGGAAAAATAATCAAAAACATTCCTACAGAAATATATCGTCTTAATATTCAAGAATATCAACTTTATGGACCATTTAAAAATTCATTATCAGAAACTACCATTAAATTACTTCTTCCAACTGCTCCTAAAAAGCTTTTGATTACAGATCGAATTGCTTCAGTCAATTTAAGAAAATTTTGTCATTGTTGGACACATCTTGAAGAGTTAACACTTACTACAAAAGCATTATCTTCACATCATTTATTTAGAAATAGAAAAGGTAGTGCTAAAACTATATTTAATAATATTCAAGTTCTTGAAATACTTATAGATCGTCTTGAATTGGATACAAAAATTGTAGAAAATAATAATAATTCTTCTTCAACATGGATCCGATTTCATCATATAGATTCAAATCTTAGACAATTGGCATCTTTAATATTTCCTCATTTAAAAAAGCTTGTTTTTAAAATGATCAATTTTGGGCCACATTGGCAATGTCAGCAATGTTATTTTATATCAACTGTACTTTGTTTTATTGGAAGAAATTCAAACTCTATATCAGATATAGATTTAATTTATCATACTGAAATTGATGAAAATAATCCCAAAATAAATCATGCTCATACATCTGTAACAATGCAAGTAGTAAGTGATCAAATTAGAGCCCTTGGTTATGAAAATTTAGCACGATTAACACTTTTAACTAATTTACAAAGAATGTCAATTCATGTTGGAAGTATAGATGATTGCTCCGCTAATGGAAATGTTTGTGGTTACATTTTGAAATTATTTCAAGTTCAATTAGTTTTAAAAGAATTTATATTTGAAGGAAGATGTGGACTTCCATTATATTCTGTTGAAAATATTATTTATGAAAACCTACAAACTTTGACAGTTATTGATATCTTTGTAGCAATTCCATTTGGTAAATTCTTTGATTTTAATATTCTTTCGTTATGTCCACAATTAAAGAAATTTCGTTTAAAGAATACCAAAAGTCAAGAATTATTAGAAGGAGAAAAGGACAAAAGAAAAAATAATAATAATACTCTTATTGTATCACATCCATTTGAAGAAGATTTTCCTAGTACATTACAATTTTTAAATGTACAAAATTTCTGTTTTGATATTTCAATTTTACATCATTTAGTTGACTCAAGAAATATGCCATTTTTAGAATATGTTCAAGTTGATAAATGCACAATTAACACAGAGTGTGTGTCATTAGAAGAAGTAGGAAATTCGTCAACGTTTGCTAATTCTGAAATATTCTTATTACAATTTCATGAAAATATATCAAATCATACACGATTGAAACAAGTTACAATTTCTTCTTCAATACAAAGCTTGAAACTAATGGAATATATATGCAGAAGTGTAATGTGCCATATGAATTTTCAAAATGTAAGAGATGATCTTGTTTCTAAAGGATGGCAATTTGAATGGAATATTATCTCTTCAAGTACTTCAACAAATAATAATAATAATAATGGTACTTGTGGAAAGATTAGTTTAGTTCGCTCAAAGGATATTATTAGTAATGTCTCATCTCAATATATTTTCGAGACAAGTGTGTTTATTTAGTAACAACAGTGGTGTGAAATAAATTAGTGTCACTTAAAAAATATTGGCCAAACTTCTCGATTACATACATATCCTTGAAAATAATCTTTATTTCATATATATGCATATTTTGGCACTTGTAAAAAAAGATTTGTTGAGTATTTGCCAGTAGAAAACAGTTTTTGTTGTTGTAAGTAGTTGTGCTTATTTTATAAAATTATGCACCATAATTGTAGGTACATTAAAATAAATACACTCGTAGAACGTATAAAAACAGAGAACGCATTAATTTCTACTTTCTTTACGGCAGTAGTAAGCATAATATGTATCAGTAAACTACTTGAAATTAACCTCATCATAATTGTATATACTCATTAGATTTCAATCGGGGATTCCCAAAAGTAAGTGCCAATGAATTTAAAGTCTAAAATGTAATGTAGACTTGTAGTCTGAAATCCCTAAGAAACATTTGAGTGACAGATAGAGTTTAAATTTTAACATATTACAACGGAAGAAAGAGAAAACAAGAGTGTCTAAAAGTTCGAAGGATGCGAATCATTCTTAAGAAGTGTAATGGTAGGAAGACACAAGAAGAAAGATAATGGAGAAACAACGTCGACAATAAGAGACAAGCAACTACTAGGTTACAGACCTTGTAATACTACGTAAATATAATCACTATTCAAGTTTTCTCCTTCATTTAGTCTTGAAGTTTGTCTCTTTCATACTGTTGTTGCAACAAATACTTACTACTATGCACATCTCATCTGAATAGAGTAAAGAGAGAGAGAGCAAAAACACATGCTGTAGAGTTTTTGCATGCTAGAAAAAAGTCTAATGTTCTTTTGTCGGGATTATATCTATTTTTAAAAGCCCGATTTCATAGACGGCCGTTGCCCTAAAAAACCGAACCCAGTAGAAGATGAAGACACAAGGCTAGATTTCCTTTGGCAAGGTATCTATCTATACTATGTAGATATTGAGAGACTTTTGTAAACTTACATTTATCTGTAGTCAACCCACTATATTTTCTCCACATCTCTCCATGTCTAATATATACTAATCCTATTCATACATATAGTATATCTGAATTATCTTAACTGAAAAGCATATAACCTTTATACCTGACTCTACTGCTGCATCTCATCTTCTCGTCGTTTTGGACCGAATTGTGAGCGACAGCAGTTCCAACTTTAACTTTGGTTTTGAAAGACCGATCCGAAAAGTGTTTCGATTCGAGTGCCTTTCCCGTAGTCTTCTTCTATATATTTCTTCATTTTCATAATCTTTTCTTAAATCAATCTCTTTTACTGATACTCTTTATTCTACTTGCAAGCATCTCACTACTTCTCATATCAAAAGAATCAATTTATATAAATAGATATTATTAAATCACAATTTTTATACTATATACAAAGAACTGAGACGAGAAGACTGTTAGTCGAAATACATAATTTCGATTTGCAGTAGTAAATGCGTATGGCTACCAGAAATTTACATAATTCTGTGTCATAACTAATTTGTAGTGGTGGTTGCTGTTGTTGAATGTATTATCAACTTTCCTCATCCTGAAATTATCAAAACTCTTTCTCTCCAAACCGTTTTATAATTTACATCAACAATAATAATGGAAGAAAGTGGTGGAGCTGCTGCTATTCCTTGGAGGTAAGCCATTACATAAACTTTTGGTATGAAATTGTATATATAGTTAAAAAAGTTGAAGGGCTGTCGTAGAATTTGACAAGATTAAGTAGCCTCGTTGTTGTTACGTTTCGTTACTTTTAATTCTGGTCGAGTTAGCTCTTCTGTTGTTACATTTGATAGAGAGAGAGAGAAGAAAATTCTTTTCAGTTAGCGAAGCGGAATTATTTGCGACATTTTTTTCTCATCTCTTTCAACTCTTTTTACTGTTCTTTGAACCATAACAGAAAAATATAGTATTTATTATGCTAGATTAGTTTCACAGAACTATACTATTTATATTGTCTCAAATGTAATGTCTAAACAAAATGTATGTAATGTTGTACAACAATAGTAAAAATTTGTTGAATTTCTTCATTCATCAATTCCTCTTTTTATACATAAAGCAGCAAAGATTTTTTTCTTGGCTCAGAGTTTTCTCTGAATAGTTGAATTTCAACTCATTTGGTTCAATCAACTCCATAATCAGTCCAAATGAAGTGAAGTGCAGTAAATGTGTTTTGTTGTATCAAGACACATTTTTTCCTTCGTTAGTTGACTCTGTCTGGGACTTTATAATGTTGTCTGTTTTCTAGTGCAAGTAAAGAAAAGAAAGATACTGTAAATTTTGTGTTTTTTTTGCTAGAAGAAAGTTAAGTTTATTATTCTTTTATGTTTCTATCTTTCTTTCTCTCTCTTCAGACACAGAGGCATTTTCATAGCTTGTATAATGCACTTCCTTAAACAAAGTTTTTAACTTGTTTTATTTAAGGTGAGAATTGAAAGAATTTTTAAATCTCTCCCACTTGGATCATTAAAATCAAAAATAGCATTTTTTGTGAACCATGTGCATAATATTTGCTCTATTTATAAATTCTTCTTTTTTTTTATTAAACCTTATTTCCGGTGTATATGTACAACAACTCAAACATCATCATCAAAATTATACATCTTCTCAATGGGTCAAAGGTTTTGTTTATAAGCATGCAATAAGTGAGCCAATGGAAAATTTAATATGCAATTGATAGAGTCAGGAGTAAAGAAAAAAACTAAACTTTCAACACAAAGATAATGTTCACATAAAGTGTTAAAGATAACACCCACACAAACTGACTTTTTGGCTCCTATGTGATGGTCCTAATATTACTTCTTACACAGACTCTTTCAGAGTCAGTTCAGTAGGTATAGTGCGTTTTGCTCTATATAGCTTTTTTCATATATATAATATGATGACATCATGATGATCTTGTTGCCAATCTTAGAATATTATGTAGCTCATCTCGTCTCATATACTTGATATACGCACGCGATGCAGAAATAGTCATTGGAATTTGAACTACAATGAATTTTCATTTTTCATGACATAGAACAGCAAAGAGTACAACCTTTTGCCATTGTCTCATACTCATTATTTCTACATATCTCTCAAAACCAATTCATAGAAGCCATTACTCATTGGCAATTACATC
This sequence comes from Oncopodura yosiiana, assembly GCA_009869805.1. Lineage (NCBI taxonomy): Eukaryota > Metazoa > Arthropoda > Collembola > Entomobryomorpha > Oncopoduridae > Oncopodura > Oncopodura yosiiana. Next base: position 4,325 of record VCNE01004815.1, on the reverse strand, counting down.
AAGAGAGCAAAGTCATGTTTTGCAGTTTGCAAACTTGGGCAAAGGTTAGAGAGAGAGAGAGTGAAGAATGAATCATGTTTATCATGATGATCTTGTTGCCAATCTTAGAATATTATGTAGCTCATCTCGTCTCATATACTTGATATACGCACGCGATGCAGAAATAGTCATTGGAATTTGAACTACAATGAGATTTTCATTTTTCATGACATAGAACAGCAAAGAGTACAACCTTTTGCTATTGTCTCATACTCATTATTTCTACATATATATCTCTCAAAAACAATTCATAGAAGCCATTGCTCATTGGCAATTACATCAAGAGAGCAAAGTCATGTTTTGCAGTTTGCAAACTTGAGCAAAGGTTAGAGAGAGAGAGTGAAGAATGAATCATGTTATGAGAACATAAAAATGCATCCTGTGATGCAAGAATATGATGAGCAAGTAAGTCAAACAATATATTTATGCAAATTACATTGCAGTTACGTGATTCTGAGCAACAGACAAAGTTTTTGTGAGATTAGAAGATATTAATCTTAAGCTCGTAAAGTAGACATATTAGAAATGGTTGACATTTGGCCTTTNAATATATTTATGCAAATTACATTGCGGTTACGTGATTCTGAGCAACAGACAAAGTTTTTGTGAGATTAGAAGATATTAATCTTAAGCTCGTAAAGTAGACATATTAGAAATGGTTGACATTTGGCCTTTTATGGAATTTATACACAAACTATTAGCCGCTTGTCTGGAGACTATTAAATTTTTGTGTAGGATGAAAATTTGTCTCTTGCGTAATAAATTAAAAATGATCGAAAATATTTTTCTCATTTGCCTAAATTTGGTCTTATAAACAAAACAAAAGAGTGTGAGACTGACAGATATCCGTTTTCAAGTATAAAGTACACCGCCCAAAAAGCAATATAAAAATTCTAAAATAATTTATTTTTACTATACAAGTACCAAACCACAGCATAAAGATATGTTGTACTTTTGCACGTGTAGCAAATTAGATGAGAGGCTGTATAAATATTATTGCCAATTACACATTCCATGTAGATGAGACACACACTATATTGGTATGTGCCTTTTTCTTTATGAGTGTGTGATGTACATTTGAGGTATATAGCATCTCCTCCTCTCCTTTGTTGTTACTGAAAGTGACAACACCACTACTAAGTAGTAATAGTTAGTTAATCGAGTACTATTATATAGTTATGTTAACTGAAGAGTTGTGTCATTCCGCATTTGGTAGTGAGACGAGGACGACAGGAAGGATTTGCAACCTTGAGAGATTATTAGAGTTTTAAGTGCACTTTAAATGTTTTATACACTGAGGTTTGCATCTCATTAAAATTTGAGTTGTTCTAGGAAAGTGTGAATACATATTAACACAGGTGCAAAAAAGTGAATCATTCAGAGATAACATTATAGTTGACAAAATTTGACGTAGCATAAAATTATTTACGACACTAATACACGTAAATATTTGTATCAAGTTTTTGGTGGTGATCTCTCTCTAAAGTAATCTTCCAAGAATTTTCAAATCTATGCCATTGCCATACAACAACATCAAGATCGGATTTACTACTAAAATTTAGTAGTATACTAAATAAGTTTTCAGACTGCTGCATGTCGTGTGTAAATGTGTGTGAGAGAGACTAGTAAAACTTCAAGTACAAGAATAAAATTGAAGACGATGATATATCATTCTAGTAGTGATTTTAGTGCCAACCAAGCCAACTGAACTGACGATGATGATGACGCGATTTTATTTTTGAATTGAACTTACACATGAAGAGATTTTAAAAAGTTTAAAAATAAGTTTTTAAAAAAAACTAAAGTTGTGACTTGCCGAATGCATACTCTCAGTCAGTTTAAGCTTCAAAGTTGCGTAGGTTTCTGGAAGATCTTCTCTTAGCATCTTTGACATCTGTTTGCAGTTAGTTTACTCTTTTGTGTCTCTCATACAACATTGTAGTAATATAGTAGTAAAAGCCTTTAAAAGTTTTTTTTGTATATATGAAAAGTCACGACGTAAACGATAAAAACGTAGGATGAAAATGATGAGAGACTAGGAGACCTTTTTAATCCATATGTAAAATTTACGGCTATTTTGTATATCTGAGAATTTAACTGTCGCCATTCTGCATGTTGTATTTTAATGTGAATGATGCTATAAAACAAATCTTCTTTTTTAACTCAACCCCCATCATAGCTAACTAAAAAGACGACTTTTCATAAAGATTTATACATAGTGACTAATTGATCTTTGGCTAAGAGACACTACTCACAGTATTTGGTTAAAAGTTACTAAAAACTACTAAAAAAATTCTCTACTAATTTAATTGTGGTTTCAATAAATTTTAAAAAAGTGACATTTTATTCAAAGTGAGTTCAGTAAACTCTTTTCTCTGTGTAATTAGTAAGCAAATTTTTCCACATGTTGAGAGAATATCTGTGAAAAACAAAATTATTTTTATAAAAGTGTTTACCATCATAAAAACTTTTGTAATAACTAGGTTCTTATTATTTCTACTGGGATTGAGGAGTCTCAAAAAGATTCAAATAAAACATTTGCTCTTGTTGTCTTATCCGACTAATGCCCTCAAAAGTCCTCGACTGATAAAAAACCTTTTGTGCGTTATGTACAAAAAAAACTGATGGTGATCTCAACATTTCAATTAAGTTTATCTTAGTCACTCAGTGAGTGCTCAACTCGTTCATTGTTTGTTCTTGACATTCTTTTCAGAAGAAATATATAGACGAAATATCTTTTAGTAAGAATAGAAAAAGAGTGAGATCAACATTCACAAATATCATCACAAACTATATACTACGTAGAAAAAAATTAGCAAAAAAAATCATGTCTCCTGTAAGAAGAGCAACATCACCATCACTTCACCCCAATAATTACAATAATACAACTACTAACAACACCATGAAAGACAATCAGCAACCAAAATTAGATCCTTCAGATCCTCGTGTTAAAAAATTGGTTTATTCCATGTATCGTGATATGTTATCAAATTGTAATGGTCAGGCTAATGATTTGATTAGTCAAAAGGATCCTTCATGTGTCAAAGAGGATACAGGAATCGGAAGTATATTAGAGGATATTGTTACGTAAGGAATATAATATATATACAAGTTAATTAATGAGAACTCTTTAGCTCTTTAAACTAAATGTATTAATTACATAGAGGATACGAGAGTCTTGTGTAAACACTTGAATGATGATGAAGGCTACATTTAACTAGTTAAGTAGTTAAAAAAGAGTCAAAGTCTGATATCAAGGCTTTCTGATGTTAGTAGAAAGTACAAATGTTTTATTATTACAAGATGTCTTTGTCTTTTGAGCTGCGTAAACACATTCACTCTCTTCTAGTCTACAATGTTCAACAATCATAGTTATCTCCGTATACACATATAGGAACAGTCTAAATGTCATTATCAGGCAAGCCAGCAACATTTGAACATTCTAACAGTCTAATCTCATTCTGTCACAAAATGAAAACAAAGCTTGGCAAAAACTCAGGAAAGAGATTAAAAGGTCATGACATTAGTTTCTTCAGAGAAAAAAAGTACTTTAGAGTTTACAGACAAATGAATACACAAACCATTGAAATTCTTTGAGACATGACTATACTACTACTAGTACAAAGTCTTGTTAAGAATATTATTATTCTTTTTCATCATTTCCGATTCCTGAAGTACAAAAGGAGTCTTTGATGTCCAAATCAGATCAAAGCAGTTAGTTATGGATGATTACCTTCACAGACATATATATTGAATAAGATTATAAATTCTGATGACTGCAAAGTTAACATTCCTTTTATGGTAGTATAGTATAGCAGTCATATGCTAACAATTGAGCAAGGATGAGAGAGTTAGAGATATTATTTCTCAGTAATTTGAATGTCGACATCAAGGATAGGATAGGTGATTCATCAATATTTATTGTGTATACAAAGATTTTCTGATCACAGGGGACATAAGGACACATTATATTTTTAGTTCCGTTGTCGTATCTTTTTATTGTCATTGGGCATTATCTATCTCTAAGTAAAACCAAAAGAAATTGTATGTCTTATTGTTTTAAGCATGTAACTAATTGTGCATAAATAAATTATTTGCTTTGGGGGATATATGTATTTAAACTTGAAATATGAGCTCTAACACTCTGGTTTGTTGCGTCAAACTGACTAAAAAGGAAGTTAAGTAATGAATTAGTTTGTCAAACCATAATACCAAAAGAAGTTCAAGGTGTAATGTAGTAATAATAGTGATAAGAGAGACAGGATTTTTGCTAACAGCGTAGTAGT
>VCNE01004814.1:0-51251 GCA_009869805.1 Oncopodura yosiiana | reverse complement strand
ACACACATACATTACATTATAATATATTTGGTTGGCCGAATCTAATCATGATGATCATGATCTTTTTCTTTCAGTCTGGATCATATATTATATTATATAAACTAACTTTTCTGCTTCGTTTTTGGTTATATAAAAGAACATAAATGTATTTCATGCTATGCTGCATCTGACGAATGCAAAAGGGCAAGCTAAAAGCCAAAACACTCACAGTAAAATATATATATATTCTCTAATGTAATTTGTGTAGGATGATGCGAATAGTACTACTATACTATAACGCTCAAGTGTGTCATACAATATGTACATATCAAATCAATGGCATAGCTGTACAGACAAATCTTACAACTAGTCACGTACTATTATAATATAATATAAAAAAATCTTATAATACTATATACTACTAGACTAACCCAACTTCTCACCAGTTAAAAAGCTAGACTATGACTAGACTTAACGCAAATGATCTCATAGTCAGTGTCAAAAAAGTTTTGCTTGGATGGACCTCTATATGCATCTACTAACTAGCTTTAAGTGTTTGTACAAGTAGTATACTAGTAGTAGTCCACTGAACTTTACCATATGCCATTTATATTGTATGAACTACATGTTGAAAGAGATGCAGAGGAAGAGAAGAGATGAAAGAGAGAAAAAGAGAACTTGTGTACTATTATGCAGTAGAATGTAGATTATCACAAACTGTATATATATATAGAGAGAGAGATGTGAAAGACATTAAAGGTAGTTTACTAATAGTATAAAAGACGAATAGTTATGCCAAACCATGCCAGATGATGAGTAAAAAAAAGTTAAAGACTATAATGTGTTATACTACTATTACATACACAACAACAAGAGAAATTGCATGGAACAGACAGACTCAACAGACTTTTTGGCTGCTGATACCACTTTCTCATGATGTTATAATAGTAGAGTAATGGTGCAATGAGTTTGGCAGGCAAGAGGCATAAGGAAATCGAGCAGTTAACAGACAAGAAGGCAGAATGTGCCGAATGACATGACATGATAGTATTAAATGAAGAAGATATGAGCTGTAAATATGGACAAAAGTCAACATACATATATGAGCATACTTACAGCATACACGAGCCACACACACACACACACAAACAAGAAGAAAAGCAATTTGCCAAGTTCATTTGAGTTTTCGAGTTCATCTCACTTGTCATCTTTTACTAAATGGGCGTTCATTGTTTTTACTAATGGTTCATGAATGGATAGAAGAAGATATGAGGAGAAGAAGAGAGAATAAGAGTTTTGTACTCTTTGATGCTAATAGTATGATAAGCCACTAAAAAGCCCACGGTCGACTGTATTATCAGGCCAAGATAATGTCAAGTCAAGAGAGTTAAAGCTCTGCAATGCGTATTTTTTTGCCAAAAAGAATGTAAAGTACTAACAAACAACAACATAACAATGCAAGCATGTAAGTAACTACTACACAATTTTTTTTCTTATTTATTCCAAGTACATACAAGTTATAAAATGACACAAGAAAAAAAGAGAGAAAGAGCATATATGCCTAACTTGATCTAATCTTCAAATCTTCTTGTTCTCATATTATATAATATGTAATAAGTAAGTATCCAACTTTTACTAGGATTATATTATAGTCTCTTTCTAACATTCATTCATAATAATACTTTTCAATATGTCACAGCCATATGTAATACTAATAAATCTTTATGTTGTTATACAGTGGAGAAAAAAGTAGTAAATCAAAAAACAAATCTATCTTGCTTGTGTTATTATTATTCTTTTTTGGTTTTTTACTTAGCATCAACACCTTCAGTCGTTGAATCAGTTCCATCTGCATTTTTAGTTTGGCCAACTCCACTTTTATATGGTGTTCTAGTTTGTAACTCGTAAATCAATCGATGAACTTTAAGAGCTGGTCCAAGTCTTAGTCGAAGTCCAAATATTACATCAGCTCTTCTCATTAACAAAAGGCTTAGACCATCAATATCTTGATCTTTAAAGATTGTACCTTCTTCTTCTAAACCTTTAGAAGCAAAGTAATTTTGAACTTCTAATGGTGTCCATTGAGATGCATCAGGAATAGAAGAAGACAGATTGGTACTAGAATTATTTGATATAGTTGATGCTTCAGTTTCCATTTCTGTAATTGTTTCTTGTGCACCTTCTTGTTGTTCTTGAATATCATTGTTTTCAATAACAGTTGATTCTTCTGCTGACAGTACTTCAGTATTATTAGTTTCCAATTTCTGAGTTTCTTGTTCATGTATATCTATGATTTTAGATTTCTTTGCTGCTACTGAAGCACGACCTATATAGGTATTAATAGTATCATTTTAGGCGTTATATATACTTTGGATATACTAAAATTACAACAAAATACTACTTTTCTTTTTATCAGAAGCTCGTTTTGATTTTGAAATTGTTTTTGGAGTAGGAGTACAATCACTACAAACCCAATTGTCATCAAGTTCAGATTTAGATTCAATTTTAAGACATTTAAGATGATAGCCTCCATCACATTTAGTGCATAGAACAACATTGTCAACAGATCCAATTTTCTTCAGTTCATTTTCCTCTCCCTAATATGATAAGCAAAGTAAAAAAAAGAACACAGATTTTTTTAAATTGAAAACATTTTTTTACGATTTATTGCTACAACTCTAGAGAGAGATGAACTTACAGTAACATTGATTTTCTTGGTGCACAACTCGCATATTTTACAGTCATAGCATTTCCATTTTATTTTTAGTTTAGTTGTGGTTCTTATTCTTTGTGCCAACTCATATGAATAGTCCACACAGGTAGGATGTACTACAGAGTAACAACAATAAATACAAAAAAAATTGACTATATAATAATAATATTGTATGTATACATAATAACTATTAGTTTACTAAGTATAACACGAGAAATATATCTACAAAACAGCAGAAAAATTATTATAATCTACTTACTTGAGTTTTGACATGAAGTGCAAATCAATAACTCTTCAATTTCATTGTTAACATTTTCCACTTTTTGACAATATTCACAAACGACCTGCTGCTGCTTTGGTTTCGTTTTAACATCTGATTTCTTATTAGGTCCTGATCCTATCATATATAAATATATTTCTTGAAGTCAATCAAACAGACTAAATAAATACAAATATATTTACTCTATACTATAGAATCTATAGTTTAGTTTTATAGCTACGTTTTTATAATAAAAAGATAATATAACATATAAGAAGGGCACAATTAAAATAGAACACACAGTTATATCATATAAATAAAGGCAGTTGGAAGTATTAATTATCTTTTTTTAACAAGAATTATTATTATTAATAATAATAATAGCAGTACTATTTGTAACAGGAGGAGTAGAATTGTTTTCATCAACAATAGTAGTAGTAGAAGTTGTTGTTGTAGAAGGAGAACTACTCTTTTCAGCTGCAGCAGAAGTTCGAGACTGTCTCTTATTTGTTGTAGTCGTAGTTGTTGTTGGCTGAGATGGTGATGAAGTAGGTGTAGATTTTCTTGTTGTTTTTATTGCAGTCACAGGTTCCAGGTCAGAAGGATCAAAAATATTTCGTTTTCTCTGTAAAGACAGAAAGAAAGAAAAAATCAAATTAAATTTCACATAATTATTGCTTTTTTGTATATTAAATTTACCGTCTCTCTTTTACTACGAAGGCCAATAGTTGTTGTTGTTGGTGAAGTCTTATCTTCTTCTTCTGTTACTACTTCCTTTTTAGTTGTTGGTGATTTTTTCTTATTGACAGTACTATTTCCATCTATTTCTTCTTTAAGAGAAGCTACTACACTTGCAGGATTAATAACAGGAACTTTTCTACCTTCATTTCTTCCTTCGTACGTTTTTCTAACAGCCTCAATAAATTTTCCACCAACAGACTTCATTTGTAATTCAGATCTTTCTTCATTTCCAGCTACTCCACTTTCTCCACCACGAGAATGAGAATTATTATTACTATTATTTCTAGGACTTTTTCCTGTACCCTTTTTTGGTGCAGAAGCTTTCTTAACAATAGGAGTTGCTGTTGCTTTCTTCTTTTTGTTAGTATTTGTATTATTATTACTACTAGTAGTTAATTCTTCTTCTTTTTCATTTTCAAAATGATCATCATTATTTTCATCAGCATGTTCTCCTTCTTCTTGATCATCTTCTTCCTCTTCATCATTATCATTTTCGGCACTTGAATCATTTTTTATTTCAGAAGGTTTTGATTTTTTTGCAACAACAATATCAGTAGCTGCTTCAGCCAGTGTCAATTGTTTAACTTTTGGTTCAGGTGAAGAATTACAAGAAGATGAACCACCAAGATTTTTACTTAATTTTTGTAGATGTTCAGGAATTTCTAAATCTTTTGGGAAGACTTTTCTTATAAGCTTATGTGATGATGCTGTTGTTGTTGTAGATTCAGGTTCATTTAGTTGTTGTTGTTTCTTTTTTCCTCCTCCTCCACGACCTGTTGTTGCTGCACCTTTTCTTTTAGGAGATATCATAGTAGAATCCATATTTATAGTAGTAGCATTTCCAGCATCAGAATTGTCAATAAGATCAACGGTTTTCAAATTTCCTATAGAATATTCTCTATCAAGTACTTCAAGTACTTTATCCTTAGCAAATCTGTCACAGTCAATCTCTAATAAATTGGTCAACAATAGATCAATCGGGATCCCTTGTGAAGCATAATCTGGATTTTTATATAAAATATCATTGACAGTTGTAAGAATTAAACGAGTTGTACGGGAAGAGTTGAGAATTTTAGAATGTTTAGTAAGTAGTGGACTATTTTTCTTATCTATGATAAAATTTAAAAGAAAAAAAAACAATTATAGTATAAGAGCTTACTTAAAAAATTACATTTTATTAGTGTCTTTCATTTCTTACCAAAACCTTCTGGAGTTCTGTAACTTAATTTTCCTTTATATTCAACTTTTAATAATAGATTTTCATCTACAATTTTCTCTAGTTCATTATAAATTTCATCCAAGTTATTATATCCAAACTTCTTCATTACACTTGATGCAATTGTTTCACGTTCTGGTCGACATTTTCTTAACCGAAGTCCATTCATAATTTCAAAAATGTGCTCACGTAACAATTGTTGTGGTTTTTGTTGGGACATGACGACAATGTTTGGTTTCAATTGAACTTGTTGTTGTCGAATTGCTTTAGAATTTGGTGATAAAGGAGGCTCAGGAGATGATACAACCAAGTCCGGTGTTGGTGACAAAGATAATGACACTGGAGATGTTGCTGAAGCTTCTGAAGAACTCATCTTGTCATAACCAACCGGTCTGAGAAGAATTTTGAAGAAAACGACTTCAGAGTCAAGAAAGTATTGTCAAATTGTTCAATTAACTTTAAAAGAGCAATATTTTTTCTTGTATTGTAGTTGACAACTTGTTATAATTATATTATTTTTAGTAACTTACTGGAAACTTTTTTTATTTTTGGAGAAGTAGAGTTTTCTTTATTCTGGGCGCTCCACCTGCCTATTGAGTAGGAAAATTCGGCTTCTCAAAAAGCCGCTTCTGGGGCACAGTGATTTTTACTTGAGAATAATATGTCCTTTCGCAGAAGAAGAAGACACAAAATTTTATGCAATTTTATTAAAGACATGAAAAAATAATTATTTCACAATTCGATACAGTGCATAATATGTCAAATGATTTTATTTTATAGTTTATAGAAGTAACAACTTTCTTCATTTCCCATCTCTTCTTTTGACTCTTTTACCAGCATAGCAGCTATACTTTTTCTCTGGCTTACAACTTTCACTTTCCATATTCAATAAACAATTTATATATATTCAGATATAAAAAATTAATTATTATTTCTACTCTACTACCATTACATTATACACTATCCCACAACAGTAATCTTTTACTCCCATTTTTTAAAACTTCTTATTTCTTTGTGTAATTTTATGTTGCATCTTTTTTAAATTTTATGGATATTCACTAAACCTACAAACTCTACAACTACTACTTTACTACAAATTATGAAATACTGTAGATATCAGTAAGTAATTAACAAAACAAACAAAAAAACCAAGACATAAAATATAATCAGATGTATAGAAATGGCAAGAATATAATAATAGTATAATAAGTTTTTTCTGTATAATTAATATGGGTACAAATATTTTTTTTCGTAAATACAAATGTAAGTAGATATTTCTTTCAGGTAAATAGTAAATAATGTTTTAAAAATAGCATATAGCGAAGCGATAGAAATATAGTTTCTGTTCTTGTTATTAAAAAAACAACTTTCTTTCGAACTTTTCCTTCTCTCCTCACATCTATTCACTGGTGGTTACTTTGTTAGCTCATCATATACTATAATTATAATATATAGATAATGAAAATAGCGAAGCGTTTTACATTTCTGCAAGTATAACAAATATATATGTTTCTAATAATAATAATAATTTCTAATAAAATATAAAAAGAACACGAAAACAAGCGTATTGGATAGATATTTATACAAGTTGTTGAGTTTTTGATTCCCATACTTGTACATTGTTGTATAGATAGTAATAATTAATAATAATTATAGTAACCTACATTTTTTTCTTTTTTATGATATTTTATATACACATATGCTGGAATTTTCATATTCACTTACTTATTATTATTACTTACATATATAAATGTCGTATATATTTAAAGTAACGCGTTATGCAATTTTCGTATTCGTCCGTATTATTTGTCTTTGGTTCAAAATAAAATACTTTTCCTTTCTAAATTAAAATTTCGACCAGCAGTCTGCTCCATATGTATCCATCTATCTAGAAAACTAACAAGATTCTTATTCTCTCTTGTACACAACATATAATATATATATATACTTTTTCAATTTACTTTCTGTATATCTACTACATCTACACGCTTCATATTTTCATCATCTTTATTATATTAAATAATTTAATACAATATTTAACCTTAGTTAGTTTGTATATAGTATTAAATTAATCTAATTTTTTCTGAGTAATATAATTCGTCTAGCTTGTTTTGTCATTTCGACTTGATCTGGACTTTTACCTAGAGCTATTGTCCACCACCATTTGTCACGTCTTTGTTGTAATTTTAATTCTTCATAACGCTTCCTTTTTCTAATAGTTTCTTCATCATCTTCTTCGTCATTAAATCCATCATCATAGTAGTCTTCATCATCTTCTTCATCTGCTACTGATATGAAATCTGGTGCACATTTTCTTTTACGACTTTCACTTTGTTGTTGATTTATTCTAGATTTATAAAAATCTTCATTATTAACACTTCTAGGACTATAATGATGATGAATTTCTTTTTTGTTGTTGTCATTGTCCAGTCCAACTCCTACTACACAGTCGTTCAAGTCAAGTCGTCGACCCTAAAAAAAAAAGATTTAATAATTAATTAGTAATAAGAAAACCTTTCTCTTTCAGAGCACAAAGACCTTTTTCAAAGCACTACTACTTTTTCTACTAATATCTAATCTACTACTTTACTACTAACTACTTTTATGTGCCACAAACAAAATGTGTTAAAAAATACTTTTTAGCATTTTGCATTCGTTCAAGTTGTTGTGCAATTTCTAATAATAGAAATTGTGAAAACAAGGAAGTAAATAAAAAAATGTTAATAAATATAATAATTACTTATTTTTGACACTTAAAAATTAACCTGTAGTCTTGTTTTATCTCGTACTGATGATGATGATGATAAAGAAGTTGAGGAAGATGATGGTCCTTCTTGTCTCTGCTGATCTTCCTTAACAGCAGTAGAAGAAGATGATGGACTTGGACTAAAATCAATCCTTTTAGCTGCTCTCATCATTCTACGTTGTCTTGTTGCTGCAAGTTCTTGAGCTACTTCTCTTTCTTTTGCAGCATCACTCATCATAGTAGAAGAAATATTATTTGCTGGAGAAGCTGCAGCTGAATTACCTAATGATCTTCCTGCCATAACTCCAGATAATGTATCTGTAATAAAACTGGGTGGTGAGCAAATACTTTGACAAAGTGATTTTGATGGAGTTTCTGGAGTAAACATTGTACTTCCATCATGAACTCGGCTACCACTAGTTCCTCCTCTTTCTCTTTCAGCAGAAGTAGCTAACAAAGAAATACAAAATACAAAGTTAATATAATTATAATATTGTTTACACAAAGTTCTTGATTTTGATTAATAAACTTACCACGTAAAATAATGTCAGCCAAATCTTCTAAATTCTTTTGTGGAGTTCTAAGAGATTGAGATAATCCTAAATCTGCTAATGGCTTTTTTAATGGAGTAGGTGTTTTTGCTTCATGATGACGATTCTTTGAATCTGGAGTTTTAAAAACATTGTTCATGGCTTGTGCTGATGATGGTGGTGTTGTAGCAATTAATGAATTAGTTATTGGTGATGAGTCAACTAGAGAAAAAAATCCTTTTCTTTGTTGTTGATGATGATGACTTTGTCTTGGTGTTTCAAGTAATGAATCTTGAACTGTTGTTACTGAGCCACTCAAGATATGATGATGATTATCTGGTAAAAGGCCACCAAGACCCATAACACTACCACTAGCATTACTATTACTACCACTTCCTGCACCTCCTCTTTCAGGACTTGATAAATTTTCATTTGAAAATTGTGATGGACTAAATGAACGAAGTGGTGTTGACGTCATAATAAATGATGACGAAGGTGATCCTGAAAATGGCATTAAATTTTCATCATTTGAATTATTACTACTTTCTGTTGAACCAATTCTAGTTAAAGTTTCAATTCTTGTAAATCCACTTGTTGGAGTTGTTGTAATTAGTTGATGCATTTGAATGCCAGTAAGAGATGATGGAGTTGTAGGTGGATTCAAAACTGTGTTAAATTATAATTAAAGAAATTATAAGACTTTATTAAGTTTTTTTTAAAACAAAAAAAAAACATACTTTGTGGACTCCATGATGTTCCAATTAAAGTTGGTGTTTTGATATAACTATGAAATCCTTCATCAATACTTGAATGTTCAAGTTTAACACCATGAGTAGAATTTAGAAAACTACTACTACTGGCATTATATAATGAATTTGGTGAGCCAAAACTGGAAGAACCACCTGATGGTTGTCTTTGTGTAAGACGACCTCCTACTATGTCAGTTGTAGCAGCCGATGATTTTCGTGCTAATAAAGAGATTTATATAATTTTTTAAAAACTTTGAATAATTTTTATTAATAATAAAAAGTACTACCTTTTCTAACTTTCTTGTTTCCATTATGCCCACTGTTAGTAACTTTTCTTCTTATTGTAGAATTCCAATGATTTTTAATAGAATTATCAGTTCGCCCCGGGAGTAATTTGGCAATTCTGCTCCATTGATTTCCCCATTTACAATGAGCATCATAAATTAATTGATCCTCCTCTTCTGTCCATGGTTGTTTATTGATATGTGGATTGAGATGATTATGCCACCTAAGTTAATTAGAAATTGAAATAGAAAAAAAAATAAATTCATAGTCAATCATCATCATTTTGTTATTATAATTTTCTTTATATACTTACCTTTCTCTACATTGTTTTCCAATTCTTCCTGGTAAATATTTTGCAATAACTGTCCATTTTTTTGGACCAAATTTTTCTACAAGAGCTACAACTCTTTCATCTTCCTCTTTTGTCCATTGTCCTTTAATTAGATTAGGACTAAGTACTTTTGCCCATCTTGTAGCACATTGCATATCAGATCGATCAGGAAAATGTTCAGCAATTTTAACCCATTCAGCTTTTGTTAATTGTCTTGGCTGTTGTCTTTCATTATTACTTTCAGAATCTTCATCATCATCATCGTCATCAATATTATTATTATTCGGCAATGATTCAGTAGTATTCAAATGACCATAAACCAATTGTTTTAAACGCTCATCTTCTTCTCGTGTCCATCTTCCACGATTAATTCGTTTACTACTAGCTCTATGAGCTTTTTGTTGTCCAGTGACAGTAGTTTTGATGTTATTGGATTGAAGTAAATGCTTTGTTTGAATAGTAGACGACATTTTCACTGGAGAAATTTCATCCAGATGTGTAATCACCTTTTCTTGTAAAATATGTTGAAATACAAACTGAGCCTATTTTAATAACTAAATTGATGATATAACTGAAGAAATTACTTCTTTCTTTATCTATGTTCTTTTACACAAAACCTGATACACATATACAAAGGTCATTTAAGGTCATACAATCTATTAGCCGTTGTCCAATTTCATCATTTGTCGTTTTGAAAACACACAAATGTACTATAGTAAAGTATTTAACGATCACAGAAATTGGAATTGAACAACTACTATAAGAAGAGAGTTTTCTTCTTCAAATATTTCGAAATAGTTTCAACAAACACAAAGACATCTGCAAAAAAAGATTTTACTTTTATACACACTCCTTTGTTATGTTGTATGTTATCCCTCCAGCTTTGCGGCCGTTATCAATTTTGACAACAAAAACTTGTCTTATGTTTTTATGAAACGTCAAACAGATGATAACCGTCACTTTAGCTATAACTTTATATGACGTAAAGTTTATTTAAGAATTTTCACTCTTAAAAGTTAATTTTAATGATAGTTTTTACAACACAAGAACAAGAGCACACACTTGATTATTATTAACAAAAAGCAGGCGGAATGTAAGTAGTATGCTATTTTTGTTCGAACATTACCGAAAAGCGAGGGAAGACAACAAAACATTTTTGAGCACGCCTCTAAAGTTTCAACGGATTTTTCTTTCTTTGTACACTAAACAAATTATGTCTTGAAATTATGATTGTTGATTACAAACAAAGAAATTTTATAAATGAAATCAATATTACAATTTAATATGACTTTATTCAATAAGATATTTAACATTGCATATTGTCCGTTATTTATGAAGAGAAAGGGGAGGAGCAACACAACGGATACATACTAAAAGAAATATATTTAATTTTTTGCTTATAGAAAAATTGCACATGCTTTGCCGATTATATTTTCATATTAAATGTTGTATTAAATCTAATAAAAGATTTACATTTCATCATCATTACTTGAATCTCAAGAAAATCTTTGTTTATTATTATTATTATAATATGTGGAGAAAGCAGAAAGCAACAAAGAGAGTGAAAGTTTATATGGGGTCAAGAGAGACAGTCATTATTTTAACGGACCTCGTGCAGCATCTGTTTCTTTCAACTTGAAAAAGTTGAACGCCACGAGATAATATAAAATGTATTAGCGGCTCAAGTCAAACAAGGTGAATTTAGTAAGTTAGTAGAGTATCAAAACAAACATTAGTATTTTCGTTTGCTTTCTGTGATGATGGTCTACGTGACATTTTTTCTTGTGTAATAAACGTTTTTGAAACATCACAAAAATTTTCATCATATTTTGAAGAAAATGAACAATATGGTTGAATTTTAAAAAGTGTTAAAGTGCAATTTAGGATAAGTTTTCAAGAATATATATGAAAGAAAATGAAGATACTATTAAATTATAATCAAGTCAGCTGTTTGATTGACAAGTAAACCAATCATCAGTGTTTATCATCATCTACCATCATCATCACAACTATAAGTATTTTGTTTGTTATTGTAAAGTGTAAACAAAAGTTGACAAACAACAACAACACAAAAAATGTCAACACAGGGCGCAAGTGGAAATGGTCCAAAAATTATGGTATTCCGTCCAACTTGGTGAGAACAGAAAATAATAATAATAATAAAAGAAAATATTAGATTGTATTGTAGATTGTTTTTGTTAAAAAAATATAAAATTTTGTTTTCATAACAGGGAGGAATTTCAAGATTTTACTAAATACATTGAATATATGGAATCACAAGGAGCACATAAGGCTGGTATTGCCAAAGTAAGTACTTAAAAGTAATTTATTATTTGACTCTTGTCTTCAATTTACTAATAAATAAATTAATAGGTTGTCCCACCGCCAGAATATATACCTAGAAAAGCAGGATATGATGTAGATTCTTTAAAACATGTTAAAATTCCTGCACCAATATGGTAATTATCCAATTTTTTATACATTGTCTAGTTATGCTACATAATGGATGGTATATTATATCATTTCTTTTCATTTCTTAGTCAAGTTATTACTGGAAAACAAGGTGTTTATCAACAAATTAATATTCAAAAGAGAAGTATGAATTTACCAGATTTTAAAAAGTTGGCAGAGTCACAAACGTGAGTTTTATTTTACAATATAGCATTTATGAAATTTTGTTAATACTACTAATAATCTCTCTCTTATTTTTATTTAATAGATATGCTACTCCAAAACATTTTGATTTTGAAGATCTCGAAAGAAGATATTGGAAAAATATTTTATATGGTACACCAATTTATGGTGCAGATGTAAATGGAACAATTACTGATCCGGATATGAAAGTTTGGAATATCAATAAACTTGGTTCAATCCTTGATTTAGTTGGTGAAGATTATGGAGTAGAAATTTTTGGTGTCAATACAGCATATTTATATTTTGGAATGTGGAAAACAACTTTTGCATTTCATACAGAAGATATGGAACTATATTCAATTAACTATTTACATTTTGGTGAACCCAAGACATGGTAAAAAAAGCTAATTACTATATAAGTAATTAACCATTTAAAAGACTAATAAAAAATGTTTATTTGAACACACAAAGGTATGCAGTACCACCTGAACATGGCAGAAGATTAGAGAGATTGGCACAAGGATATTTTCCATCAAACTTTACTGAATGTAGTGCTTTTTTACGTCATAAAATGACAATTATTTCACCTCAAATTTTAAAACAGTATTCGATTCCTTATGATAAGGTAATTGTCTCACTGATTGAGATATACCATATAATAGTTTTTTTTAAATATTAATTTTATAAGATTTTATTATTAAATACAGATTACACAAGAAAAAGGAGAATTTATGATTACTTTTCCATTTGGGTATCATTGTGGATTTAATCATGGATTTAATTGTGCAGAATCAACTAATTTTGCAATGCCTCGTTGGGTTGAATATGGCAAAAGAGCTCTACCATGTGTATGTAGAAAAGATGTTGTTAGAATCAGTATGGATACATTTGTTAAGAGATTTCAACCTGATCGTTATGAGCTTTGGAAACAAGGAAAAGATATGGGATGTCATCCAGGTATAATGAAAGATGTGATAAAGATATGTTGTAAAAAGATGCCAATAATTTGTACATCATTTTTCAGAGGATCCAACTAGACAATATTGTGCACCATCACCAGAAAAATATTATCCTCAACAAAATGAACAATCAGAGTGTAGTGGAGATGAGCAGCAAGGAGGTAGTTTCTCTTGTAGTAGATAACTGTATTTATTTAAGATAACTTTTCTTGTTTTCTTATTATCTAAATGTATATATATATATAGATGGCTCAAAGAAAAAACGTCGTCATTTAGTTCATGAAGTATCTGGAGGTGAAAATAGTCCACAAGCTGGTTCTTCTTTTAATGAAGAAGATGATTATGATGATGAAGACGATGAAGATGATGAGCCGTTACCTGATGTTGAATTAATTGAAGCATATAAAGATTTTTATAAGAAAGCTGGAGAACCAATAGAAGAAGATGATGAGGAGGATAATATTACTTCACCATCTAAAAATAAAAAACGAAGAAGAGATTCAAGAGATCCGGATTTTAAGCCAGGAAAGTTTAGTGAGAGTAGTGATTATGAGGATGATGATGAATCTTATTTTTCTGAGTCTACATCTTCTGACGACTCTGGTGATTTAGATGAGGATGATTTATTTAATGATAGTTCTTCTGATAATGTTGAAACAGGTGGTGGAAATAGTCATAATAAGAAAAAGAAAGTTTGTTCAAAAAAAGTTAAAAATCTGAAAAGATCATCATCATCATCATCAAAAAATCTCAAGAGTGGTAGTAGTAACAAAAATAGTAATAATAGTAATAAGAAAACTACTAGTAGTAAGAATAATAGTAACAATGAAGGTAGTAATGTACGACGAAAAAAACAAGTAATTCGAGATGAGAATTTTGGAAAAGTTATACTCTTGCCTGATCAACAAAAACCTCAACATAGTGATCGTCCACTATCACAAACAATTGCTGCACTTCAGTCTAGATTACTTGTTCAACCAGCTAAATTTAATCCTTATGGATTATGTCTTGAATCTTCAGAAAAAAAAGATAATTGTAATAATAATAGTACTAGTGAAGAAATATCAGCGGTAGCTTCTTCTTCTTCTTCTACAGTTACCGGTGATTCAAAAAAAGTGAATAATAATATTAATAACTCTAACAACTCTTCTTCAATTGATGAAACATTAGATTGTATTGTTAATGGTGGAGGTTGTGATTACAATTTTAATTTTACAAACAATCGTGAGAAAAAGAAGATGAGTCCACCTGAAGGATACAAAAAGAAAAGTAATGTTAGCAAAAATGTAAAGAAAACTTTAGACTTTACTTCTGGAGAAGGAAATAAGACACAACCAGCAACTACAACAAGTACTCCTCTACTTGAATATATTGAAAAATGTGAAAAAGAAGAAAAGAAAGTAGTAAAAAAGCGTAAAAGTACTGAAGGAGTTGTTGATACATCAAATAAAAAAATTATTACACCACCAAAACAACAAAAAATGAGTCTTCCCGAATTTCCAAGACCTGATGATGTTGTTTTACCAACTAAAATTACAAAATCACCACTTGCAAAGAAAGATAAGACTGCTGTTACTCCTTCTCTTAATAACAAAAATGACAAGTCAAAGAATAATAATAAAAAGTCTACAACAAAACAGCAAAATTCATCATCTACTAAAAAAGGATCTCCTACAAAAGAAACTTCTTCTTCATGTAAAAAGAAGAAAGTAATTGGCGATACTACTACTACTTCGAGTAAATCTCCAACAAAATCTTGTTCTAAAAAATCACCAAAATCAAATAAAAAGATTGATGTTAATAGTACTACATCATTTGAGCCAACTCCTTCACAAATTGCTGTTAAAAGAAATCTCATGATTGGTAAAATTGATGAACCTCAAGAGCAATTTCAATATTGGGCAACAACTATAGTTGGTTCAAAACAAAATAATATAACAGACTCTACTAATTCAATAACTATACATCCAGAGTCAACAATGCCAACATTAAAATTACATTATGAAATTTCTCCAAATGTTTCAAGTGCAGAAAAAGCACCAAAATTACCATTAGCTTTACCAGCTACAGCTAATAGTAGTACTACTACTACATCTAATAAAAAATCAAGATCTCCTTCAAAGAAAGCTCAAAGTAAAGAAAAACCTACTCCTCCTCGTCCTAAAAAAGAAAAACCAACAAAAGAGAAAGTAACAAAAATTAAAGAAAAAAAAGTTAATAAGAGTCCTGTTAGAAGAAAATCTATCACAACAACAACAGCATCACATCATCAAAAACAACCTTTTACATCACAACAACAACTAGAGTCATCATCAATTAATAATATAATTTCTTCTTCCTCTTCCTCTATTGTACAACCTACTACTACTACAACAACGTTGCCTATTGTCTACAATCAGTCAGCAGCAATAGCTCCAGATGTTATTCAACAACCTGACACAACTGCCAATAATAATACATCTTATATAATTCCTACTGTTTTTAATTCTCCACAAACAACAACTTTTTATGCTGATACTTCTTCGACAGCTATACAACAAATTCAACAACCTCCTTCTCAGACTCAAGCGGCTGTTGCAACAGAAACATATTGGAATAATACACCATCATTAACGTTGACTACTTCTACTCAACAACCATTAATTATTTCATCTCAACCTCAACAACAAGCTTATACTACATTTCCAACTACAGTTGTTTATAATCCACAACAACAACAAATAATGTCTTCTGCAGCAGCAACTACAAGTTATACTCTACCTGTTATTTACAATTCATTATCTGTGGAACCATCACATCATCATCAATTTCAACAGCATCACCAACAACAAGTACCTTCATCATCATTTTATTATTCAAATTATAATCCAGTAGTAATGACACAACAACAAAATTCTTCTACTTCATTATTGGCAGCGGCAACAACAACAACACAAAGTGCTCCTAATAATAATAATCATATTTCTGCAAATACTGCTGATTATTTCAACAATACCCATTTCCAATCGCAATTTTGATATTGACTGTAAAATGCAAAAATAATAATAATAATTTTCTCTCTACATATATCTCATATTATGTTAGTGTTAAGTCATTAATGACAAATTCAATAATGTGTTCGTTTGTTTTCATTAATTTTTTGTTCTCATTACTTAAATATAATAACGTTTTTTTGTCGTGTTAATATTTTTTTGACGTTTTCATATAAATGTATATATCAAGAAAATCACACCATATAAATTATATAATAATGTGCGAGAGATTGTGACGATATTTGTATGTGAGTGTACTTATAAATGAAATGTACAACAAAAAGAATATAGACGAATGAAAGATATATATGTATATAAGTTAGAATATCATTGACAAATTACAAGACTTGAAAAAAATTTGAATTCAGTTAAAAAACATCAATCGATAAATAAAAAGTATTATTAATTAGCTTTATAGTAGACAGATAGAAAACGTAAATTATTTTAGGTTAAGTAAGTAATATATGTTTGTGTGTGTTATCTGCAATATTTCAATATGATCTACATAAAATGATATATATAAATGTCGAGAGTTTAATAAAAAAAGATATCGTTTTTCCCTACACAAATTGACAAAAAAATGAAGACAATACACATATTCATTGCTTTCTAGCAGCTTTGCATTATAATTTTTTCAGAGTATGATAGTTTTTTTAATATTTTTAGTTTATATAACACAGCTAAATTACCATAAATTTATGGATAATTAGTGATAAAACTACAAAAAGGAAGCCCACAGGGAGGTTTGAACTCCCGACCCCTGGTTTACGAGACCAGTGCTCTACCACTGAGCTATATGGGCATAACATGGACCTTATGGGAGTTTGAAACATGTATTTAAGTGAACAGAGAAAAATATGAAATTTATTCAACTTGAGAAATGAAATTTCTAAAACAAATCTTACTAAAATAAAAATTTAACTATGAAATATCATAAATTATTAGTTTGTTAGATAATAATATAAAGTTTTCTGTCTTTTATAAGCATTTTCTCTCTTTATTTCTCTTGTATTTTATGAATATCTAATTTTGATTCATTTATATGGGGCCAAGTGCTACTTTTTTCTTTCTACCGTTTATTTTACTGGGAAGTTTTCAAAGGTTTTCTCTTTCTCTTCACTCACAAATTTTCTTGTCTTTTGTTAGTTTTGTTGTTTGCTGTCATTCGTCATTGTTGTTGACAAACAATTATTTTAGTTTTTGCCAAAAAAAACAACAAACAATCAAAAACTTTAATTATGGCAAATTATTTTGGTTCACCTGGATTAGGAGTTGGTGGAAGTTATCAATTTTCATCTCCTCAACAAGATTTCCCAACATTATTTTCACCACCTTTATTAGGAACATCTTCATCAGCTACGTCACCTATAAAACGTGGTGGTGCTTATCTTTCGGTAAAATATACTAAACAAAAACATATCATTATAGGCTTTTTATTTATATGTTTCTTCTTGCATTTATTTTTTTAGAGCTCTCCAGAATCAATGAATTATTCACCAGCAGGAAGTCCTACAACAAGCAGTAGTAATAATGCAATGATGTCACCATTACTTTCTAATTTTTCATCATCTCATCATCATCATCATCAAAATAGTAGTGGTTATTTACCACCATTTCTTGCTGGAAGTTTAGCATTACCACAAAGTAATACTGGACATTTAGATTCTTCATCTTTATCACCAAATCATCATCAATTAAATGATCCAACAAGTGGAGGAGGATCTCATTATTCACAATTTAAAAGAAAAGGTACTAATGCTGGTGGTGGTGGTGATGCTACAACTCCTACAAAACATGGTTCTTATTATCCTTCAATGTCAGCAAATAAGAAAACTCCACCAGGAAGAAATAGAAATCCATCAGCTACTAATAGTAGTAATGTTCTCAATCCTTCTTCATCTATTCCTTCTAATAATAATATTGCTGCTGCATCTTTTAATAATACTACTACTGGTCCACCTGTGACTGGAATGGGAAATTTACCATCAAAAATTAATTTAACACTTCCTATGAAATTGGATGAATTAATGGATGATAAAGATAAAGAAGACAGTTCTTTTATAATGCAAGGACAACAATTTGTACAAAATCATACAAGAAATATTACAATTGACAAAGAAGATTCAAAAAACATTGGGTTTTGGGTAATAATAGAGAAGTCTTTTAAAGTAGAAACTATTATATTAATTTAATGTTAATTCCTTTCACAGGTCACCGTTTTTGGATTTCCAGCAGCAGCAACGTCTTATATTATTTCAACATTTTCAACTTATGGATCATTAGTTGATTCTAAAACAGTTCCAGGCTCAAACTGGATTCATTTAAAATATAGAAATGTCATTGATAGAAAGAGAGCACTATGTAAAAATGGTATGATCCTTGATGGAAGTATAATGCTTGGTGTTTTACCTTATGAACCTTCTTCAGCAACAAATGAGACGACAACTATTTCTTCCTCTTCTTCTCAACAAATTATAGGAACACCTACAAAAACTAATCCCATCACCAGTACTAATATTTCTACAACATTAAATAAATCTGAAATGAGAAAATCTATACGACCTTTAGCTGGTTATATGTCTGGAAATATTCAACATCAAAGTGATATGACTGTAAAAAAAGGTCTTATGGCAAATATTGGTTCATCATCTTGTTCTATTGCTAGAGAAGATGTACAAATTCGAGGAGGAGAAAGAGAACCATTTAATATGACAAAAGAAAATACACCTATACCAACTGCTAATACAGGAATTATGACAAGAGCTCTTGAATATATGTTTGGTTGGTAGTAATTAAATATAAACTCGACAAAAGTATGTTTTTTTCTACTTGATTTTTTTTCCTTCTTACTTAAGTTATTAAAATAATATTTTAAACATTTGTACTGTATCGTATGAACAATTATCATTGAGCACATGATTGCTTGCTATTGCTATAAAAAACCAATGTCGAATGTGAAATTATTTGATTTTCTGAAATAAAGATATGCAATTATAAAACAATAAAGTGTTTTTTTTACAGTTTTACACCCAGTTTTTGTTTATTCGTTGCCAAACAGTTTACAGTAGTAGTTTTTTTACAATTCACATTCACACAATGTTTGTTATTTTTACTATTTATTACATATAGGTTTGTTTGTTTTTTTTTACTATTTATAATTTATATCTATATAGATAGGTTTGTAGTTTTTTTAATTTTTACGTGTCAAAAAGAAGAAAAAAAATAACACAATAATCCACCAATCCAATTAAAATTCTCGTTTGTTAGTTAGTTATATATATCTAGTTAATTTCTGTCTCATAATATTATACTTCCACACGTCATTTTTATTATGCAGCTCCACCTCGAATGACAACAATAACCAAATAATCATTTTCTTTATTTGGAGTAGGAGGATTATCTCCAGAATTATTAACAGCAGCTCCAATTACACTAGGATCCAATGATGGTACAGATCTTTGAAGTAAATCAAAACTAAATTGGCATGGCGGAAATGCATATAAAACTCCACCGGAAGTATTTGGTGCACCAGTTATAGGAGGAACTGAATCTTTTCCAGTTACTAATGAAATTACTCCAGCTGCTTCTTTTTGTTTCAAATATGATACAAGATTTCTTAATGGACGAGATTGTACTCCTCCACCACCACTTCCTTGACCACCATCACTTGACATTGGACTTGATGTTCCCACACTAGTTCCTGGTACAGCTAAAAATATTCCATGAGAAACTGAAGATGAAATACGTTTCATAACATCATCTAATTTTGATTGATCAAGTCGAAGACGTTGTGTGATTCGAAGTTGATTACGTCCTTCTTCATCTTTCATCAATGGTTCAACAGTTTCCAAATCTCCATCAGTCAAATACATTCTTTAAAAAAAGAAGAAAAAAGAAATTTTGATTAAAATATGTATCAAAAAAAACTATAATATTTCTATATAACTATTTACTTGTTTGGAAATGAAGAATTTTTGAGAATTAATGTCCCTTGCCATCCAACAGTAGCTCTGCTTGTAATGTCACTTATACTCTTTGCAGTACTTAATAATCCAGCTCCACCAGCAGCTGCAGTTCCATTATTTCTTCTACTAACACGACTTCCATCTTCTCCTCCCATTTCAGTGTCACTTGGACTTGAACCCAAGTCTGTTGAATTTTGTGATCCAGTTCCAACAACTCCTTCTTCTAAAAATGGAAAGAAATATTAAATAAAAAGTAATTTCTTAAATTAAAAATCGATTCTCCTCCCTTACTCTCACCTCTTGTACCACGACTATATCCAGTATTACTACCAGGACCACTTGTATTATTATTATTTCCTGGTCCACCAGTTCCTCTTGGAGGTGCATTATTATTTGGACCACCACCACCACGTTGATATGGTTGACGACCAATATCATTATAATCTCCATCATTATAGTAATCATCATATCTTTTTCCACCTGTTGGTGGTCCTCCTGCTCCTGGAGGTGGACCAGTAACTTGTGGAACTTGAGGATAGCCTGGACCAAGTGGTGGTGAGGAAGCATCAGCAAAATCAGTTCTAAGACGTTTATCATTTCCTCCTAATGGATATCCTCTCATATCTTTTACAGCAGCTTGTGCTGCTTCAATTGTTTCATAAGTTATATAAGCATAAGTATCATTTTTAATCCAATCAATTTTTTTAATTGATCCAAATCTATCAAATTCACGTTCTAAAGATGCCATAGTTGTCCATGGACCAAGACCACCAATCCATATTTTTGTTGTTGGATTAACTTTTCCATAACCAATCTTACATTGGAATTTACCAATATATTGTCCAGATAGTTCAGTTTTAGCTCTAGAAGCCATGTCCAAATTAACAAAACGAACAAAAGCATATGCATTTCCAGTTCCAGGTGGAGGACGTTTGATATCAATATCTTCAACACAACCATATCTTCCAAATATACGACGTAATTCTTCATCAGTTATGTTTACTTCCAAATTACCAGCAAAAAGAGTACGAGTTGCTAATGGGTCATCTTCTGGATTAACATGATGTAAGTAATTTGGAAACTTATCCTTTTTATTTTCATAAGGACGACTTTGACCACCACCACCACTTCCATGATGCATATCTCCTCTCATTCCTCCTCCTCCTCCTCCCATGTGATGCCCACTTCCTGGCGGATATCTATAAAGAAAATTGAAAAAAGTTGAACATATAATATATAGAGTTTCTCTAAACTTTTTTTTAATAGCTTACCTTTGATAATGTGGCGGCGGTCTTCCTCCACCACCACCACCACTGCTCATATAGCTATCATGCATCATTGGTTCTCCACTTCCCATTCCACGTCTTGAATGTCCACCTCCTCGATCATAAGAATCATGATGACCTCTTGTTGACATTGGTTGATAATGACCTCCAGCAGTATGATGTGGCAAAGGAGGTGCAGGAACATGATGATAACGATCATCTCCACCACCACCACCACCTCTTGAGTATCTTCCTGCACCACCATGATCATCTCGTGAAGAACGAGACTCATACATTGGCGATGTCCTATATTTATTTCATCAAAATATATAATAAAAAAACAAAAGATATTAGTTCAATTCAAAAGAATAAGAAAACAACATTATATATCGAGATTTGCGATTGCAACGAAGAAGTAGATTAGTAAAACGCATAGCAGCGCTTACAATAGAGCTTTTTCCTGTAAGAAATCAATCTTCTAAGAATATTTATACATACGACGACAAAACATGGATACTTTGGTACAAATAAGTCAATGAGTCTTTTTTAGATTACTTTCAACTAAAAAAACTACTACAACTCTACTCTCATCTCAAGCTCTCATACTCATTATTATTATCTGTACCAAAGTATAATAAAATAAAGTAAGTAGTTGTATTTGTATTATATATTGATTTACCCATTGTGCTTTTCATCATCCAAAAACATCATTTCATTTAAAACAGAGTTAACAGATAAAAACTTATTTGAAATATACAAGAAGCTTATTTTTTGGAAATATATATATGGAAGAAAAATCATCACACACAATGTAGTAGTAGTAATATAGCAAGCACGCACGCACTTTTTTTTGTAAAATTGAATGATTTCCTTGTCGCCTTGCCACAATATAATAGAGAGAAAATAGAAGAACCAATAAACTATAGAATCTTGATTGAAATTCTTTCTTTCTTTTTGAGAATTATTATTAAAACTGAATGCGACAACAAGAATCATACTGATGAGTCGTCACAAAACCTCCTCACAACAAAATTACACGCACCTCACAAAATGTAGTGTGGTAGTTATATATATATATATATATATGTATGTATGTGGAAGTATAAAAACTAATTATAAGAAAGCATATTAATAATAATGATGATGAATCACTTGTTTTTTGTCATTCGACAAACCTTTCTTCACAACAACAACGACAATATATAACAAACATTGTGTATGCACATTTTTCACAAAAAAACTTTCCTTTTGTGGCTTCGGGTGTGTGTATTAATTTGATTTTACAATATTTATAAATATTTTTAAAAATATAAATTGATTGAAAGCAATGAAAACTAGAAATCTTGTTGAATACAAAAATATATATAAAAACTATGTTGATCTTTTTTTAACTAAAAAAATATTTTATCTAGAATTTTATCACTGATTCATTGAAAGACTTTGTTGTTGTTTATCTCAGGGATCATATATAAGTTGACGTTTATCACAGATATGTATCACAGCAGAAGACAAATTATATTATGACAGAAGAAAGTAGGTATTTTCCTTCTTTCCTACACTAGAACAAACAATGATATGCAGCCAACCCAAAACAAT
Source organism: Oncopodura yosiiana (assembly GCA_009869805.1). NCBI lineage: Eukaryota > Metazoa > Arthropoda > Collembola > Entomobryomorpha > Oncopoduridae > Oncopodura > Oncopodura yosiiana. The sequence continues at coordinate 28,251 of VCNE01004814.1, read as the reverse complement.
TAACCAAAGCATTATTATTAAGAATAATAATAATAATATCATCTTCTATATCTCTGGGTTAGATGACATTATATTTTTGTGTACGAAATCACTACAACATTTTTTAACCAAAATAACTATGCAAATGTAGCAGAGAGGTAGTTGAGACACAGGACCTTTTCCTTTTGACACGAAACATAACAAGATCACTTGATTATCAAAGTCACGAAAATAACTTTTCACTGTTCGGCCACTCGTCACTTGTCTTCTTCGTCATAATCTTCTTCTTATATATAATACATCTCATCACTAGCTTATGTATAACAGCTACAATTTTTTTAACAAATCTTTTGAAACTTTTGAATTGATATACTAACAATTTGTATAAAGAAACAATTAACATGAAAAAATTCTAATTTTCCATCAAAAATATAATAATAAATAAAAGCAATTCACTGATAAAAACAATTAGGTTTGATTTTAGTTACTTGCATGCGATACTTTACGTGAACATAATTATAATAAAAATAACTTTAAAAACTCATCATCATCATCACAGATTGATTTCTTTCTTTTGTTTTCATGAAGAGATTTGTTGATTTTTGAGAGAGACCACTACCACAATAAGCAAAAACTTGTATATGAATAATGAGAGAGATCATCACTCACAGACAAACTTAGAAGACGACAACAAGAACACATATAAAAATTTTGAATCGCAATTTTTGTTTTGTCGATGCTGCTTACTTTTTCTCTTTGCCTGCTACAACCAACCACAATAATAACAACATCATCTGAGACACTCAGACACTACTGATTTTGAATTAAGAACGTAATATACAATTAAATCACACTCTTAATTGTTTTAAACTATATTAGTAGTAAGTAGTAGTAGTAGTAGGAGGAGAGGAAGAAGGAATGAACAATAACGCTTTTAATAATAATAATAATAATAAACTACTATTAGAGTAGAAATTGTTTGACTGTAGTAAAGTAAGTAGTATAGTTGAAGAAACAATATGATCAATAATATACCTTCTGTAATACTTATCAGACGAGTATGAGTCATGTCCACCACCACCACCAATACTTGTATGATGAGGACTATTATATCTTTGTCTTGGTTCTGATGGATAAGTTGATGATGATGATGGTGCACTTGTTGACTCATATGCAGCCTCCACAACAACTGGCTTGTCATAAATTATGACTCTTGATTTGGAATGTTTGGCATCTCTTGCGTCTTCATAAGTTCTGAAGTATACATATGCTACACGCTCATCTGGTTCATTAACAATCTTGACACTGATGTCACCAAAACGTTTAAACTCACGATACAAAGTATCACGAACTACTTCATCTGATGCTTTTGGGTGTAAACTGCTGATGCACAACACTTTGTATGGATAAGGTCGAGAACCACCACCACCACCACTAGCAGAAGGAGCACAGTAAACAAGAAAAACATAAAAATAATATTATAAATGCTTAATAATAACAAAAAACGATTACACTACTACTACATATATATAACTACGAATTTCAACAACAATATATGTAAATATACAACATTCTTTTTTTTTTATAAATTATTACATGTCTTGTTTATATGAAGAACCACCACCACTTGTAGTCCTATAATCATCATATTTTGATCTTGGTGGAAGAGGAGAACGTCTTCTTCTATCCGGAGGAGGAAGTGGAGGTGGACTTAATCCACCATCACTGGAATCACCCATTTCGTATCTTCCTAAACTTGATCTTGACCTTTTAGTCATTGTTGGTGAATCACGATCTCTATCACTTCTATCTCTATCTCGTTCATTTCGATCTCTTTTTAATCCTCCTGACTTGTACATGACCCTTTTGACAAACAACGATGATTTGATCAAATTTTGATGATGAGTGTTGTGTTTGTTTTTTGGTGTACTAAGTACGTTGTTGTTGATTGTTGATGAAACTTTGATGTGTCAAACTTGTTGTTGTTGATGATAACGTCAATTATAGTTAATTTAGTAATTGGATTAATGAAGAATCTTCTTCAGAAAGAAAAAAACAAAGAATTTATGTAAAAATTCTGTCAAAAAATTTTTTGTCTGAGAAAATCTCTGTAATCTGTATACTAAAAAAGTGTGAATCTGAAAATGGCGGACAGTTCGTTGGCTTCTTCAATATGAAAGGGGTTTTCAAAAATAACACCCAATGCATATGAATGAATGGGCGTGCGTATAGGATTATTAATATGAGAAAAAATTAATCCTGGTGAAAATTACAATTTATTTATTATAAGTTTTTATTATTTTTCTTCGGTAGAGCATTTCATTTTTACATAATGATGAATTCTATAATATTATAGTTATAACAGTCTCAAAAAATATGACGACTGGGAAAAAATTCCGAGTTATACTTACATAATCAAATAAGAATCAAGTAATTTTTTAATTAATTAATATTTTTTGTCTCACTCTCATATCAATACTCTATTTCATTCATAAATCAAAATTCTGATGTCTCTAGATATTTTATAGCGTGTGATTAAATGTGACGTGACAATAATAATATAATTCTTGTATTATTTTCTGTAACTAATCTAGAACTACTAATTATTTTTTTTACAATTATGTATTACTGGACCTGACATTAATGAATTAAATTACAATAAGTCATATATAAATAATAGTTTGTTTGTACAATTATAAAATATTATTATTATTATATTTTTAATTTTCAGCTAGTTTAGCTAAACAAGCAAGTGGAAAGAATTGAATTCTTGATTCTGGTTCAATTCCTCTAGTTACATCCATTTCTACTACAACATCAGAACCATCAACACTTCTAAATGTTCCAATTTGTTCACGATATTCTCCACTAATTACTTTTACACGTTGACCAGTTATTGGTGCTACAGGTGATAAATATTCTGATGCTACATTTACAGTACGTTCTTCTTGAATTAAGAATATAGCACATGATCCAACCTGAATTAAATAAAGAAAGAGAAAAATTATTTATCGATTGTAAAGATAATAATTTTATAGATCTTTTTTCTCTACTTACCAATACATTTCTAATAATACCAATCTGTCTTCTTAATCCAGCTTCTGGATGTGTCTCTCTAATTTCTACTTCAATTCCTGTTGTTTGCCATTCACTACTAGCTGCTCCAAATTGTTCTAAGCCAGTACCAGGTGTTTGAGGATGAAATCCTGCTGATGGTGTCATTGGTGAATTAAATGTCATTGGACTTGGATTATATGTATTTGGTGATGGTGTTGGTTGATAACTTCCTGCTGTACTAGCATTATCCATATAACCACCTGGACTTGGATGATGAATTGATCCTTGGCGACTTGTTGAATCATGATGACCACCATATTGACTTTGAATAACAGAACCAGGACTTGGCTGATATGGTGAATAACTATGATCAGAAGCAGCATAATTTCCTCCAGGTGTTTGAGGAGTATATGGTGTAGCAGAATAACCAGGAGTAGCTGGATTATATGTTGATTCAAATCCATAACCATCTGCATCTGGTCTTGGTGTATTTGTAATATTTGGATCCCATGCTGGTGTTCTACTACCATCATGTAATGGTGTTGCTGAGCCATAATGAGGAGTTCTTGAACCATCATGCATTGGTGTTCTACCACCAGCTTCTGTTCTATACATTGGTGTAGCAGCAGCAGAAGCTGATGTACCATATTGACTTGGTGTTCTACTATATGTTGTAATATTCCCAGTTTTTCCACTAGCTCCACCAATAACTTGAATACGATTACAATCAACTGAAATTGTTTGACAACTTGAATGTAATTCAACTCTTGCTGTACTTTCTGTAGCATCCTTAACAATTCCAATTGATCCTTTATAATGTCCTTGTGTAATTTTAATTGTTTGTCCAATCAAATCACGATTTCTAGCTCTTCCTCCTCCACCACCACCACCTCTTCCTGCTCCTCCTTGACCACTTGCACCAAAACTAGACATTGGAGAACGACCACCACTTAATATATTTTGTGCAGAACCAGATGATGGATGTAATGGACTTGAAAGTCTTGGAGACATAAAACCACCACCACCTGCAGGAGAAGCTCCGCCAGTTAAACTTGATTTTGTTAATCCACCACCTCCAGCTAATTCTAAATGATTTGTTTTACAAACAAATATTCCACCATTTTCTAAACACATTCGAGAATATAGAAATGCATAATTTCTATAAATATGACGAATTTCTCCTTGTCTATCTGGATGACTACCATCAACTACTGAAACAATGTCACGTTTTTGAATTGTATTTCCTTTTGAATCAACTCCCATTACATGTCTACTTTCACGTTTCTTATGAATTGATTGTGGTTTTACTTCAACTACTTTTCCCTGGAGGAAATAATAAATTTCAAAATTAGTTTATTGTGATAAAATTATATTTTTGTTAAATTTAGATGTATCATGTTCAACCATCATTGTGTAAAAATACTATTACTAATTAAATAAATCTCATTAATACAGAATTGAAAGCTTTGGATCTTACCTGCATTGATAGAACATGAAATAATTCTTTTTCAAGACGAACAATTACACCAACAGTATGAGGACTACAAAATAAATAATAAAAAAAATTATAAATATTTTTAATTACATAATTTTTTTTAAAAAAGTAGTAACTTACTCTAATTGAACTAAATCTCCCCATTGAAAATGACCCATTGAATCTACACCACTAGCCATGTCAGAACAAAGTTGTAGATCTTTTGGTAAAACTTTTAGTTCATGCATTGTCAAGTCAGAAAATAAAAATACACAATGGGCCTCAACTATATAAAAGAATTAGAAACATGTATACTTAAGTTTTTAGTAGTAGTAGTAGTCATAAAATTAACATTCTTCTTCTTCTTACCTCGCACAATCAATCCAGTATCTCCTTCATATTTTCCAGCAATAACACGTACATGATCTCCTTGCTTAAATGCTTTACGTAATTCTGATGCTTGGAAATCTAAAGCATCTTTCAAATCTTCATGTTTTGGCATAATTGTAATTTTATTTCCATCAATTGCTAAAACTTTTCCTTCTAAATGTGACAATTCTCCTTCACATACACATACATTATCTCCAGTAGCAAAATTATGTTTATCATCTGCTCTACCAGCAAGTCCAGCTACAGATGCCGAACTAGCTAATGCTGACATTCCTTCAAGATCTAATCCTTCAACTGGTACTTCACCAAATTTCTCAAGTTCTGCCAATGTTGGTGTAACTCCATCAGTAAGAATAGCATTAATAGCAAATGTTTTATAAAGAAATCCTTTATGAGAATAACGATTTGATTCAAATAAAATAAAATCTCCATCTGTAAAATAAGAAATTATAAATCTATAGATATTTAATAAATTTTTTTTAATAAATTATTATCAATTTACCAGAAGTTATTTCACCACCAATTTTACGTATATCATCAGAACAAAATGGTTTAGCTGCTGGACGACGTTTTTTCTTTCTCTTCAAATCATTATCCTGTATAGAATAGAATAAAAATATTGTGTAAAGAATAAAAGTTTTATAAATACATAAAATATATTTTCTTTTACCTCTTTTGCATCACGTAATGCTCCACGCTTTCTTGTATAGTCAATACGTGGTAATAATTTCAAATGAACTTGATTTTGTCCAAGATCAACATAATCAACTTGTGCTAAATCATCTTTATAAAGTCCACGTTTAAGTCGTACCCACTGTTTAGGTTTAAGTCCAGTTTGTTCTTTAGTTACACGAAGAACATCTGTCATCTCAGTAATTGGTACCATTTGTTGTTTATAAATTCCAACACGTAAATTACCAATTCCTTCAATAGCTTGTTTGACATGAGTTTGTTTATAAGATTCAATATAAACATAGCCTTTAATTCCTTCAGGTGCAATAACTGATTTAATTTGAAGTGGCTCATTATTATTACTATATGCAATGGCTTTTCTCATCAATTGTAAAACAGTAGCTTTTTCTTCACCAAGTCGACATTTTACCATCCATAATGAAGGATCCCTAATAAGAGAAAGAAAATTGTAAAATGATACATTTAGAGTATCTTATCAATTGTTTTTTTTTTATAATAAATGCTTACTTTATTCCTGGTAAGAGTGTTTGTTGTGTAATTTCATCACTCATATCTTCTCCTCCATCACCAAAATGTCTAGCTGCCACAGCTTCATCAGCATACTTTTTACGTAAATATTCTTCCAATTCTTCTTCCTTTTGGGAACTAAAATAACAAATAATTAAAAAAATTAGTATTTACATATATTTCATTTGTCATTTCTTATTGATAATTTTTTTTATAACTTACTCCCACATAGAATGACGACGAAGACTGCCTTCAATTTCTCTGGCAGTTGGTCCATGTTCATCCAATTCATGACCAATTAATTCTTCAGCACCTTGTTCCCATTCTTCATCTTCTTCAACATCGTCATCTACTTCAGCTTCTTCTAAAATAAAGCCACCAATTCCACCACCTTTCTTTCGTCTTTTTTCACGTCCACGACGACCTCCTTCTTCATCATCTTCTTCCTCCTCTTCGTCGTATTCATCTTCATCTTCTTCTTCGTCATATTCTTCATCGTCTTCTCTGTCAGACATGATGGATAATTATTTTATGAAAAACGAACTTGACAAACTACAAAATTATTGAAAAATTTCACTTCACTTGTTTCACTTTGTGAAGCCAAAAATCAACTGAATGCTGGAAGCAAAAGAAATCTGTATTCCGATAAAACATCAGCTTGTGTGTTTGGTGTTTTGTAAGTACACTTCATAAATGACGGCTTGTAAAAAAAGATGCTTAGATAGATAGCAGAATTTAGTTTTTAGACTCTAAACTTTAGAGTACAATGCTATTTTATTTTTTTCATAAACTTGCTATGTAATGTTTGTGTTGCATAATTAATATTTACAAACAGTATTCATTGTAAACAGAAAATTAAATACAAAATAGAATATATACAATTCATCTTATGCAAAGGTACAATTATAAATATAGTAAGTAATATGAAGAAGATAAAAACAGTCATTCAATGACGGGCTATAAATATATTTAATTTGTATCCATCTCTTCCTCTGTTTCATTCATTTCATTATTTTGATCTGAAAATTCAATAGAAAAAAGTTTCAATATATATAGCCTTGACCTATCACGTTTGCTACATAAATTATATACCTACCAGACTTTTTATTAGAATACATCTGTGGCATTTGTCCGGACCTTAACATTTGATTTAATCTTTCTATTTCTTCCAATGAACTAGCATTTCTAATCGCTGCTCTCAATGATTCTGCTTCAGCTTCATTTTGAACTAAAAATATTAATACATAATGTATTTGTTATTATGTTGCAAAGAGAAAAATCTTTTATAATTTTAAAATACCTCTAAAACCAAGATTCTGTTGCTGATCTTTAACTTCGTCTTGAGCTTTTTTACTTGCAATTTCTCTACGTAATTGTTTACCCATTGCACTCTTAAATAATTCCTTAGCAGTTTCACGTTCCTAAAATAAGACAAGACCAGTACATATATTTAGTTTACTTAGATTTTGAAACTACAAAACAAAATATGTTACCTTTAGCTTAATTTTACGAAAATCAAGTGTCTTAAGTTGTGGTAGCTTGTAAATTACATACAACTTGTAATGTTCTTTCGTTGATACTGGATTAAAAAGGAGACTGAGGTGTTTCAAATTTAACAATTTTGTTAAGTGATCAATTTCACTTAGTTCAGAAATAATGTTGTTAGTTAAAACCAAAGTTTCAAGATTTGGTATTGTTTCTTCTAGCTTAGTTCCAAAACGTCTACAAAAAGAAGAATATTTTAATTAAAGCAATGATATAGATTTAAAACCCTGACTTGTCATATATTATTATTTTTCTTACACAATACGATTATTGTTGGCAAATACAGTTTTAAGACGAGGTAGCAAAGGGAAATTATCCAATTTTCTGATGTCATTGTCAGAAAAATCAATTGCATCAAACTGATTAAGCGTAGCTCCCAAATTTTCAATCATTGGTATTTTGTAACCTACAAAAAATCAGAATTAAATTATTAATCTACTTAATTAAAACTAAAACCAAATCCTTTCCAACTTAAATATTCAATCGATTATTAACTCACCTCTTAAATCCAATTCTCGATCCTTCACTGGATTAATATGTTGATAACTAGATTGTATTAATTCTGCTGTTAATTTGACCATCTTGGACAATATTTTATTTAATCCTTTCAGTTGTTTATTTTTAGAATCCGGCTTTTTTTGACAACAAACCAAAAATTAGCCTCAATCTGCTTGCATGTCTTGAAACTACCCGCGTTTGACGAATATCAGACGCTTGGAAATGAACAAAGTAAAAAAAACTCATGAAAACTTCATGAAAGCTTGAAAACATTGTATTTTTTTTATTAAAAATATAATAACATTGTGAAAATAGTAAATCATATAATATAAAAAGTTTAATTCGGATTATTAATTGAAGCTCATAAAATATATGTAATATAGTAACTCATCAGTCAGATTTTGTTGATGTACTTTGTAACATTTCTTCTCCTTCTTCTGCCACTGCTATCAATTTTCTTTCATTCTATACAAACAATAAAAAATGATTTATAAACAAAGAATTAAATTAATTGTCATTATAAATAAACATTACCTCATATCGAATTGAAGATAAAATAGCATCTCTTTCTCTTCTTAGTACATCAAGACAATCAATCTGCTCAAATGTATCCATTTTTGCTTGTTGATTAGAAGAACTTCGAATTCCATTGAGTTCAAGCAATGCAATTTGTGCATCTTTTTCAGATAATGTCATTGCCAAATATTTTTGTCTATCAAAAATATATGAATTAAATCAAAATATAGTCTTAATATATATAGTGCTCTTTATTAATGTTTCTTGTGTACGTACCTCAAGTCAAACAAATCCAAATTCCTTAATCTTAGTTCACGACATTTTTCTTTTAGTTTAGTTTGCACTTCTTGAAGTTTTATTTGTGTATTATCATTAGAATCAAAATCCATTCTGTTATTATTATTAATACTATGAATTCCATCACTGTTTTGATATTTACTCAATTCCTTTTCCAATTCTAGAACTTGCTCTTCTCTCTCTGAAGCTAATTTGATAATTTGTTCAAATTCACTGGTATGCTCTGTCAAAGCTTTCTCTAAATTTTGCATTTCCTGCTGTATAGTACAATTCAAACAAAATTATAAATCTATCTCAAAGTGAAAGCTATATGTATTTATGTATTTTAGTGAAAGCATTAAAAGATGAAAGATATATGTTAAAAATAAAATAAATCACACAAGAACACACACAAAATTATTGTACGATATCATACGATTATTATTATTATTATTACTGTTATTTGTTTTGTTAATATACATCTTTAATCAGTTTATGGTTTTGTAGTTTATATATTATATACGTTTAAATAATATGTTTTTGACGCAATAAGTGTGTTTTTCTTTTCATCTTACACTTAAAACCTCCGTTTTTTTTAATAACATTTCTCTCTACACAACAATATTTTCTAATTGTCATACCATACAACTGTGCATAAATGTTATCCTTTTTAATTATAACTATTGTTGACATTTTTGTCATTTAACAGTACAAAACACAATGGTTTACTTTTTTAAACTATTATCTTATTAAAGTGTACACAACATAAAACAAGCTGTTTAAGTATTATTTATTATTATTATCATCATCAATATCATGCAACAATAATTAGCACACATTTTTTTGCACAACTAGTTATATTATTTAATTTAGTTAGTTTATTTAGTACCATTTTTGTTATGTGTATTATGCAGTTGATGCATATGTGTGTCGTCAGATTTTCTTTTTATAAATCATACATTATATTATAGTTTTATTTATTTGCATATTATTTTACTCTTTTCTTTTTCTTTTACTGTAGATTCTAGAAACTAAAATTGCTCTTCAACTGAGTGAGTATCTAGCATTCTCTTTGAACTTTTTAAAAACTAAAACTATGCATCATTATTATATTGAATAAAAAAGCTAATTTTTTACTGACTCTGGTACAAAACTCGTGTTTGAACTCTTTCCTTTTCAAAAAACTAATTTGGTGCATATATGTGTAATAAAACTTATAGAATTGATATTGCTCAAACCACTTTTTTGATAATGTGGCAGTGAAGTGAGATTCTATCATCATGTCATGTGGACTAATTAATTAATTAATTATGGCATTTTTTTAAGTATATTTGTCTGTATTTATGTAACTTCTACGTCTTCTAAATCTCCTCTGTAATATTCCTACATACATTTAAGAAAAAGAAAAAGTTGAAACAGAAACTTTTTTTGCACACTGAAATAATTCCAAATCCATATATACAGTGTGTGTATTACACACAACAATTCTCATGAATTGGCAGTGGCTTTTTGAGTTATTTGTTTTATACGTATAATAAGTATTTTCTCTGATAGTCTATATATTTTTAGTACTTTCTTTTCTTCTAATCAATTGATCTTTTAAACATTTTTGCCAACTAAATAACATTCAAATTCTGACAATTTCTCTCTCTTCACTTCACTGCAGCATACATATATTATAGCAACACACTTAAGAAAACATCAAAAGTTTTTTTTTTTTCAAAAATCGCAATTTAGTAGTTATAAACATTTACGTAATTAGTCTAGAAATACACAATATATATTATAATAATTATTTTTGATATCATTTCACACATTAGCTATAAGAGTTCATTAACTATATTCAATATTCTTTGTTGTTGTACATAATAAAAATATAATTAAATATTGCAGTTTTTTCTTGTTATTAGAATTATAAATAGTAGACAGTAACAATATTGACTTCAACTGACTGTTTTTTTTCTGACACACATTATACAATCGACAACAATATCATGACATAAGACTTTTTTAAAAATTCAATAGTACAGTGATATTTTTTTCATTGCTACATAATTTCAACTACATATTTCTTTTCTCCAACAAAATAGTGCATTCTTATATGGATATATATTTTATGAAATATGACTAATTAAAGCTTTCTGTTCTCCTCATCATCAAGTTCTCTTAAATAACTATAGAAAACTATTATAATAAACTAAACTCTTTCTAATGCTGATATTTTACACATTGTGAATGATACGAGTGTTATATTTGGAATGAATCTTTTATATTTAGGAATTTATTATTTCACTAACCATTTTAACTGTAATACTACGCATTTTATATAACAACGAAGATTTATATGTGGTTATTTATATGTAGTAGCGGTGGTTTTTTTACACAGATACACATTTTTATAGTATTGTTCAGAGTAGATTATTATTTCATTTTTTTACTAATAATGAATAATGCATAATATCTTATATCTTATTATTTAGTCATTTTAGAGAATTTTATATAATATGTACACAGTTTTATATTATATAACAACGAATACGACTAAAAATCACAACAGAATAAATATTCTACTTATTGACTTTCTGACTAGAGACTATAAACGAATATATATATATGTTATGGTCGCGTTAAATATAGATTGATAATAATACTTTCTCCATTATGGTACACGTAGTTTTTCTTTTAAATTGTTTTATAATCTTGTTATATAGGATATTATGGCTCAACGATATGAATAATTGATTATGTGTTTTATTATCAGGAAGAGTTGATAGTATATATATAATAGGATATTAGTCAACAACAAAGACAACAAATTAGTACTACTAATTAAATTTAGTATACATGTTAGTTAGTTAGTAAGTAATATTAGTTGTTTGTTTAATTTAGTAGCCAGTTTTAGATAAAAATCTTAACTATAATTGCTGTTTTTACTTTTTTGTCATTACGAAGAGGCATTTTAGTTAAAGTTTATTTAGGAAGTTGTATTTATATCTGATCAATTCATATTTTTAGATATATACAAGTTGTTATATTATTAGGATAGATGAGGCATGCGGGCAAGAGCTGAGTGTATAATAATCAGCGATCAAATAATTTTATATGGGGTTTTCATCCTATGAATTGGTTAATTGTTCCATAATATTATGGTGTTAGTAAATCTAAATAGTAAAATTAACTACATTTTCCTTCTAGAACTTTCTCTTTTAACTTTCACACGATTGTATGTAACTACTACATAGTCGTCATTAATGATTGGATTATGTAATTAGTTGGTGTTAGAGTGAGTCAGTGAATGTAGTGAGATATTTATTTTTTTTGTAGGAATTTGTAAAGTTTAGTTTAAGTGCTGAAATTGTTGAAAAAATGGAGCGGATTTGTTCTTTCTTCTTCTTGCATGATGTCAGTTGATGTAGTATATTTTTTACATAACACTATACGACCTTATTTTACATTTTTTTATGTCAAGAGAAAGAGAGGCAGAAGAAAGTTATTAGCACTTTTGAATTAGTCATATAATGTAGCAGCAGCAGCAGTGGTATATAAAGCTAAATATATTTAGATTTTATAGATATTGAGTGTATTAGATAGCAGAGTAGAGTAGCAGTAGTTTTTTTTTGCAGATAATAATAATAATAATATTATGTATTTTTTCTCTGGTATAAAATGTCGCTAGTTTGTTTTAGTGCCGATTAAAGTTTTAGAAGAGAGATTTTAAAAAGCCAGCAGGTCCCTTTGAAAAAGTTAAGAAAGAGAAAACACACACGAAAACATTTTAGATTTATTATTATCATCGTCAAACACTTGAAAATCAAACTTGTTGTTAGTAATGAAGAGAAAGTTGAAATAATATATCTTACCTGATCACTTGCTGCTTTTTGTTTCTCAACACGAAGGGCTCTGTAAAATTATTTTAAAATCAGAGTTTTATTACAATAGGGTCTACAAATTAGAAAAACTTATAAAACTTACTCTTGCAATTGTGCAATAGCTTTGTCTTTATGATTTTGCTCTTCCTGAGTCATTTTCATTAGCTGTAGTAGTCTATCCATTTCTTGTTGTATTCTTGCAGCTTCACTCTTTGTAGTTTCCAATTCTTTCTTTAATCCTTCAGAATCAGCAGATGAAGCTTGAGCAACAGATTGAGATTGTTGTTGTTGTTGAAACTGTGCTTTAGCTTTTTCAAACTCAATCATCAGATTCTCAAATTCACGCTCACGATTTTTCAAAGCATTCTCAAAATCTGCCAATTTTCTTTCTTTTTCTCCCTGAGATTTTGCAATGTTATCATATTTCTGTCTAATGGCTTCCATCTGAGCTCTTTCTTGTTCAATTTGTTGATAAAGCACTGTAAATTAGAATAAAAATGTAATATATAATTATATATAATATTAACGTTTAAATGTACCTTGTGCATCTTGTGAATTTGCAGCATTTGCTGACATTTGTTGATAGCGTGATTGTAACTCACTCATTTCCATTTGTCTCTTTTCCAATTCAGTTACAAGAGACTCAAGTTGTGATGTAAGTCTTGCCTTTTCATCTTTCATGTCTTTTCTCAATTTATTAACTTCTTGATCAATAAGTTTTTCTCTCTCAACTTTCTCTCTAAATTTAGCTTCGACTTCAGCAAACTTGCGTCTCTCACCTTCTAAAGCTTTTCTTAATTTAACACATTCGGCATCTAATTCAGTTAATCTTTGTTTCAACATGGTGACTTCTTTATTATCTTTTTCATCTGATTGAACTCTAGAATTGAGTTCTTTTTGGAATTGTACTAGAAGCTCTTGTGATTTTTCAAGTTGTGTAACTAATTCATCTCTCTCACTTGTCAATTGCATCATTTCATGTTCCATTTTAGACATTTGTTTCTCATATTTATCTTGTTGTGTTTTATATCTTTCAAGTTTATCTTGTAATTTAGACAAATCTTTATTTTTATGTTGAAGTTCAGCAACTTTTTCATCTAAAGCAGATTTCATTCTATTCATTTCACCAATCTTCTCTTCAAGTACTTGTTTAATTTTACTATTTTCATTTACAAGTTGATCTTTAATTGCTTGTAATTCAGACTGTTTATCAGTTTGTCCTTTTTTCAAATTGACAATTTGACTATCTCTATTTTCAATTTCTGTTTTAAGTCTGTTGAGCATATCAATCAACTCTTCATTTTCAGCTTTAAGTTTTTCACTTTCTTGTCCTTGATTTCTATCCATTGATTTAGTTTGGAGCTCCAATTCACTTCTTAATTTTCTTAATTCAGATAATTTACCATCAAGCTCTGATTTAAGATCTGCACAAACTGATGATTTTTGATCAAGTTGACTTGAGACAGAGCGTAAATTATCTTGAAGTTGTTTAATTTCCAATTCATATTGTCTTTTCAGTTCGGATGAATTATCCAATTCTCGATTTTGTCGATCTAGTTTGTCTTTTAGTTGCTTTAATTCAAATTGTTGTTGATCTAATTGTTGTTGTTGTTGTTTTATTTGAGCTCGAAGATCAAGGATTTCTTGACTTGTATCTCCTCCTCCAGTAGTTGTTGATGAGGTTGGTGGAGTTGCAGTTGATGAGGTAGTTGAGGTTATTGAAGTTTCTTTCATTAGTTTGAAATTTTCTTTTTGTAAATTCATTTTCTCAGTTTCTAATTGCTCACATAATAGTTTCATTTTATTTAATTCTGATTCTGAGCGTTTTGTTTGAAGTGTTAATTGATCTATTTCCATACGAAGACGTGTACTTTCTTCTATAATGTATAAATTTACATAATTAGAAATCATTTAATTACAACAACAATACAATTAATAATTACCAGAATGCTTTTCACTTGTTGCATGTGCTCGACCATATTGAGCATGAAGTCTATCCAATTCAATTTCCAATTTAGATTTTTCTTCTAAAATCTTTTCTCTATCTCCTCTCTCTTTCTTCAACTCTTGTAAATTTTTCTCAACTTTATCTCTTAGTAAAGTGACTTCAACTCTTAAATTATCATTTTCATCTGTACAGAAACATACATGTACAAGTATATTTAATAAGTTCTTACAAATGTTGCAAATTGCATTGATATATGTTATGAATATCTATATATATATATTACCTTTAAATTTATCTTCCATATCTTTCCATCTAGACATTTGAACAACATTACGATCATATACATCTTGTAATTTACTATTTTCTTCTTTCAACTTATCAATAATGGCTTGATTTTTATCAATATCCATTTGATTAGTGTCCAATTTGGAATTGACACGGAATAATTCACTACTTAGTCGTTCATATTTTTCTAGTACTCTGTCCAATTCTAATTTCAAATCTTCTTTTTCTTCATGACTCTTTCCAAGCATAGAATTCATTTTATCCAATTTATCTTTCAGAATGTCTAGTTCTGTGCCTAATGACTCTTTTTCTGATAGTAATTTAGTATTTTGTATTTGTAATTTATCTGCTTTATCCTTGTATGATTCTATTTCAGTGACTAAAGAATCTTTATCACGAGCTAATTTTGATAATTGACTAGTATTCATATCAAACTTTTCACTGGAGCGTGATAACTCGGCTTGTAATTGTTCTTTTTCTTTTTGTAAACGATTGAGTTGTGCTTGAAGTTTATCAAGGCGATCTTGAAGAGAAAACAAATTAATTAAATTAAATAATATTAATTAAATTTATTCAAAGTATATACCTTGGCATCTATCAAATTCAATTTGAAGTTGTTCCTTTTCTTTCTCTTTTCTTGTTGACAATTGATATGCCTTATCCAATTGAAGTTTAAGATTGTCATTTTCATAAAGGAATTTCTCTCTTTCACTTTGTATCTATAAATAGAAAGAATATATTATATTTTCCTTCAATTAATTATAAAATGAAATTTTAGATATGATTGTAGTAGATACTTACGCGACGATTCTCTTGAACCATTTTCTCATATTTTTCTTGTACACGGTCCAATTCAGATTGCACTTTATCATAATTGCCTTGAATTTTATCAATTTGCATTTGATTTTTCTCATAACTATTTTGACATCGTTCAAATTCTTCTTTAACTTTCTCCAATTCTATTAGTAATTTATCCTTTTCGCTATGTAGGCGACTAGTTATAAGTTGACTTCTCTCATACTCATCCTTCAAATTATCTTTTTCACTTTGTGCATTTTCCATTTTGGCTTTTAATCTATAAATCTCTCCTTGTGACTTTTCAACTTTATCTTGTAATTGTTCCAATTCTCCTCGACATCTTTCAAAATCAGATTGAGTAAGCCTAAGCTCCGCTTGAGTTCTACGTAAGTCACTATTTGCCCGGTCATATTTTTCTTGTAGTTTATCCAATTCTTGAGAATTACTTAGAGTATTACGACCAAATGTTGTTTGTGATTTTTCTAAATCGCGTTTTAATCTATCATTCTCAGTCTAAAATAAAAATAAAAATTCATTATTAGTAATGCTTTTTAAGGTGAAAGGTTGTGAAAGCTATTGAAGAAGGCAATAGTAAAAGTGTTTTACTGACACTTACGCGTAGTCTATCTAATTCTAGCTCTAGCTTGGTTGATCTCTGTCGATGGCTTTCCCATTCTGATGAAGTCTTTCCAACTTCTCCTTGCATTTTCTCTAGTTCTGCTTTACATTTTCCAAGTTCAGATTGACTAGATTCTAATTTTGTTTCAACACGTTCTTTTTCAGCCTGATAAAGAGAATAAAATACAAAACATTTTACAAAAGGTTTTCTTATACAATTGTATTTAATATTTATTTCTCACCATAGCTCTCTCAAGTCTAATTTGTAATTTTTCTGTATCTGACTCTAATCCATGAAGTTTAAGCTTTGATTCTGCCATATCTCTCTCATGTAATTCTCTCTCTTCTTGTTTCTCATGCTCAGCTCGATCTCTTTGGTCTCTTAGTAAATTGATTTGTTTATCTTTTTCAGCAATGACTTCATCAGCTACACTTCCTCCTCCTAATGGATCGAAATGATGACCAGCGCCAGAGACATTTTGGGCACCTGATTGAACAGCTTGTTGATATTGGCTTAGTCTATGATAAGATATATTTAGGCTTAGATATGTAATAAGGATATATGAGTTGTCAATAAAAGTTTTAAATGTTTATATATACTCTCACGCACCTTACACGTGCCATATCAACTTGATTATCTTTTTCCTTTAGTAAATCTTCAAGATTTTCAATTTTCCTTTGCAAGACTGAAATTTTCCTATCCTTAATCTCCATTTGATCTCGTATCTCATTGAACTCATTAGCCAATCTATTACGCTCTTGTGTAGCTTGTAAAGCAGCTTGCGTCTTTTTCTCTATTATACGATTCTTTTCTTCAATTCGTGACCGTAACTCTTCGACCTATTAGGAAAAAAAACAACAAGACTTTTAGTGAAAGTAAAAGAAAGTACCTAGTGGGTCTCAAGTGAATTGTCAAAATACAACATGTAAGTATATATACACAATAAGGATATATGAAATATATAACAACATATACATATATATAAATATATTCTATATTCTTTCTTCACTTTGTTCACATCACATCTCTCTTTCACACACACACGCATAGAATGTATTTAGACTTTTTTATATATATTATTTGCACTCTTTTTTTTCTTCTACTTCTACTAGTGTAAAGCATAGAAATAAAGTCAATGCTCTTGGCTAGAGTTTTTTTATGCGTTAGGTTGACTTAGTGAATCCATAAGGAATACTTTATAGAGATAATCTAGTATTAGTTTATGACTATGTTTTTGCTACTATATACTAAAGTATGCTTTAGTTTAATAAGAGGCAAAGGCTATAGGCTACTGGCAAAGTTTTATATATATAAAAGATTTCTTTCTATTTCTAGCAGTGTTACTAGTAGTATTAGTGTTGTGATATATCAGTATAAAATACCTTCCTACACAATAAAAAATATCAAATCTGAGTGAGACCAACCAGACGAGACGAAGAAGAAAAAAAGGAGAGATTTAGAGAAAGAATATTTACAACTCACACTACTACTCACATCAGCCTGTAACATATTATAATGCTCTTCTTTAGCACACAAAGATTCTTTGAGAACAACAATATGTCTTTGGTAGTCTGTTTGTTGCTCCTCTAATGTTTTCATCTTGGCCGTCGTACTTAGGATTTCTTGGTCTCGCTTCTGAATCTCAAGTCTCAGCTCATCTATCTGTAAAGTAAAGAAAAAAAGAAAGAGAGCTTTAGCATTGAAATGCAAGAAGCAAACTCTACTTCTTCTATATATATCATCTAGAGTATAAGAATTAAAATGAGGAGAAAGAAGAGTCAGTCAAAACCAAACCACAGAGAGAGAGAGAGTAGCTCTGAATTTCTATACTACTTTATATTTTACTTTCTCTCTTGTGATGTGGCTTTTTTGACTCTGTGTATAGTATGTGACTTTAAGAGAATTCTCAATTGACCTGTTTTTGAGCAAGGATTTGCATTTGTTGTAACATGGCTCTCTCCTCTTCTTTCCCTATGGAGAAAAATAAATAAGACATATGTATAAGAAAAGTTCTTATATGTATATATAGCATTAGAAGAAACAGAAAGTTGACCAGTTGCTACTTTACCAATTCCTTTACTCTGCAACATCTCAAGTAACTTTTTAATCGACTCGTCTCGAGATTGTAACATTTGCTTCTGAGATTCAAGTCGTAATTCCAATTCCTAGAGAGAAAAAAATAAAAATCTAGTAGTAGCATAGCATTTCTAAATTGTTTTCTCATTGTACCTTAATTGTTTCTCTAAGAATTCTTATTTCTCTAACTAAATGTTCATTTTCACCAATCAGTGACTCAATTTGTCTCTGCATTTCAGAATTTCCTGTAGACCCTCTTAGACTTCGCATTCTTAACTCTTCTTCCAATTGTCGTACAAGTAGTGCTTGTTTCTAGAAAGAGAGAAACATTTAATTATTTATACTTTCATTCACCTTTATTTTTACATGAGAAGCTTTTCTTTCTCATTTCTTTTTCTGTCCTTCACTGACAAGAAATAAGAACTCACTGCTGTTGAGTCAGAGTAGTAAAGCAACTCACTTTTTCTGACTGATATTGATCTTATATGTAAATTATACAATATATGTGTCGCTCTATAGAGTGTATATATACATATATAGCAATATATTGATTGAATTTTACTTTTTCTATTATACACATCTTTAAAATGTATAATAGATAGTAGAATGACTAACCTGATTTTCTGAATTGAGTAATTTCAATTGATCTGAAATAATAGAGTATCTTGCTGACTCTTCTTTACGAAGAGCTCTTTCCTTTTTAAGTTCAGGTGACCAAAAAGTTTTAATTGAGTGCATACTAGAGCCAAGTTTTTGATTAGTGAGTTCCAACTCTTTTTTCAAATTGGCCAGTTCTCTTTGCAAATCCATATTTTGATACTGTAACTCTCCTATATAATTTTGATCCATTCCTCCTGCAGCTCTTTGTTGACCAACTCCAAGTGGTTGACCTACGGCAGCAGAGCCTGAGGAATGACGTGAGCGATTTAGTATTGATACTGGATTAGCATGAGCTACATGATGTTGAGATTGACCATAATACTCATCCTCAAAATATTGATCATTTGCTGCCACACCTATTTCAAGAATATACAAAAAGAAAAATTAACTTTCACCTTTCTTCATTTGATTGCATTGACCAACTTTCACCAAAGTGAAAGTTTTTTTCTTACCTCTCATAGGTCCAGCTGCAGCTGTTTGTCTATCCAATGATCTGTCACGTATAGGCATAAACTGTCCCTGAGCTTGAGCTTGTGGATCATGTTCACTGTATCGATTGAGTCGAGATGTCGATCTGGATCTATGATGACCTGAAATCATTATATATGCAACAATGATATTAATTTTTCTTATATATGTATAATTAATTCTGAATATATATAATTACCCGGGCCGACAGGACCTTGAACTGCAACATGCCCACCGGCTGCTGCTGCTCCTGCACTATGTACTCTGCCTTGACCAGTTGATTGTCCATACTCATCCATATACTCATCCATTCTTCTTGTACCACGTCTAAAAGTACTTTCATCAAAGTACTCACCACCACCGAGTGCACTAGGGTCCTCAAATCCTCCTTCAGTATTATAGTAGTCGTATCCTGCTAAATACTGTTGTTGTTGTTGCTGTTGTTGATAACCGTAGTTTAATGGGGAATTTGTCGTTGATCGGGATAATCTTTATATTAATAACAATATTATTTTAGTATATTTACTTTTGAGTCAAATATTATAGTTTTTTTTGTATTGTATACATACATATATGTGCAATGTGTCAAAGCATAAGCATTATTATTATTATTATTATAGTTTATTCTAATTACGTGAAAGGTCGTGAGCTGCAGCTATATTTTCTTTCTTTTGACCAAAAGTCAATTCAACAGTGAGAGTATATGATAACTACAATATATACACAAGACAATAAGAGAAAACAATGCTAAGTGGTTTGGTGTGTTCTATAAATACATATATACATAAATACTCTATTACATTGTGCATGCATCCAATATACACATTCAAGGATATTTTATATATATAGAGAGAGAGTGAAAGTTAATTGGTGAAAGTAAATTCATCATCATGCAGAACTTTAACTATGCGGGTTAGTGTGTTGTTTGTTGATTTGGATTTTTTGTATAAATTGTGTTTTGTAAATATAAACTAACCTGTATTGAGCTCTTGTAGGTGGATAATTAGCATAAGTATTTGCATCATAATAAGATCCTAAAGCACTTGCACATCTTTGTCGGACTGCTGCTGGTTGTTGTTGTCTTATGACTTGTGGACTATTTACTGATGCTGATTGTTCATAGTAGTATTGCTGCGACTGTGGTGACAATGTACTGTTGTAAAGAGCTTGTTGGTTGTAAGTATTGGCCATTCATAAGTCATTCCATTAACCTTTTTTAAGTGTCTCTTGTTTTTGTCACAGTCTAAGAATTTATATATAGTATTCAATTTTTTTGTTGTTGTTATTTTGATTAAAAATGGAAGAGAGATGACAAATTAAAAGATATATTTATTATATTAGCTAATAATAATAATAATAATACTCTTATTCAAGTGTTGAGTCAGAAAGTTTTTTGTTATATGTTGCTATTATTTTATTATTATTATTGTATATAAGAAGATGATTTTTTATTACTGATATCACAACCAAGTCGTGCACATAAATTAAGTAGAGTTGAAGATAAACTATATTAAAATATATATGAAGGCATATGATGTGACACACACAATTATTTATTTTATTCAAGGGATTTTAGAAATCTTTCATTCTATGATTCACACACACATATAAATATTTTTGTACTTGTGTTCACTTTTGTAACAACTTTTAATGATTTAAACAGACACATATACAACTTCTTATTATTATTGAGTCTTAAATTATTGGGTCATGTTCTATTAGTAATACTGAAGAGGTTTGTGCATTTAATTTTATTGAAACAATTGCAGTAGACCATTATCATAATTATTATTATTTATATTCTTCACTCAAAGACAACCACTGACACTCACTTTCTTCTTATTCTTTCTCCCTCTATCTTTTTATCTCATTTTTCTATTAGTGTCCTGCTCATTACTTCTTTTTTTGCAAATCCACTAAAAGCACCTGAGACTCTGATGTGGATGTGCTTGGCTAACTTTAATTACTTTGACTCGTCGTTCTCGTTTTCTTCTCCCACGACAGAATGTTAGCCACCTTCATATAAACATTGCATCTCTTTTTCCTCCTCACTCAGATGCGTACACCACAAAAATAAACATAGGAACTTGCACAACACAGGAAGTACAAGTTTGAAGAGTATAATATATAAGAGAAGATTATACAACAACTTTTAGAGTTTAAAAATTGTGTCACACTTCTCAATATTATATAAGAAGAAGAAGAAAAAATCAATTGATGTAATAAATTGTCTTATTTAGTTTTCTCTATGTCTAGTCCGTTTTTTTTCTTCTTTTGCCTTTCTCTTTTCCTATATTATCTTACGAGAACATACAAAATACAGTGGGTGGGGTCTTTTCTCTCTCGCACTTCTCTGTTCTGTTCACTCAAACTTGTTTTGCTTTTGCTTTCCTTCTTTTTATGTTCAGAACACATTCACTCACTTCACTTCTTCACTTGCTTACCACACTGACGACTGCTTATTTGTACACTGTACACATATTGCTAGAACTGACTGTAAGAAGTATTAAACTGTACAGTAGACTTTTTTTTTTCTAAAACCACTTGACTCAGCTCAACTCTCAAAAACTTTCTTTTTTTCTATTTCGAGCTTACTTTACAGAAAGAACTTTGATATATACATATTATTTTGCAAAAAAAAGAAGAGTATCTATATTTTTACTCACTGACATTTACAATCTCTCTGAAGAGATTTTCTCTTTCTCTCTACTCTTATATTATATTGTATACGGCTCTGTGTGTGCTTTTACTCTTTGGGTCGTCTTCAGAGTACAAAAGTGAGAGATATACACTCTGATGTCTACATTCACTCTACACACCTTTTCAAACTCACGTTCTATTGTAATGTGGAGATGAAGAAGAAGTAGAAGACGAGTAGTAGTTGTCGTCGTAGTAGTAAAGATCGGTAGTGTAGATGTGAGAAGGATGTGATGTTTTTTTCTCTCTTCTTCTTCTACTTTTTAGTATAGTAGAAGAAAAAAGGTAGCACAGATAGAGAGCTACACGAAGAGAGAGAGAGAAATGTCTTTTGATTCTAACTTGACTTGACTCCAGTCGCTCTGTCTTCAACTTCAAACTTGCAGCTCTAAGTCACTGGTAGTCAAGATAATGAAGGAAGTAGTGTCTTCTCTTGTACACTTCTATTCCATTTCACGATAGTTTAGCATCGAGTGCAGTTATAGACGACGAAGAGAGAGAGAGAGAGAGAAAATATATGGAGTGAGAGAGACGACTATATATGCGGATATATTTTAGTATAAGTATAGTATAGTAGAGAGAAAGAAGAGAGCTTCGTTTTGTCGTATTATACTTTATATGCTAGCTAAAGTACAGAGGGTGAGGACTGAAACTACTGTTGTACTACAGTGTACAACAAACTAGAGAGAAGAATTTGAAGAACAGAGAGGAATATACTTATAGATAGTAGTAATACAGAGAGAGTTTTCGGTATTATTATATAAGACTCTATACTGTTGTTATATAGCGTGTTATATAAAAGGTTCACTGTTGAATTTAGAAGAGTACGAGCAAAAAAACATGTAAGTTGTAGTAGAACTCTGGTATACTCACACATTACATTCTCTCTTCTCCATAGAGCCTGGACAGACAGACATGATGCAAGAAGTATATAGAAAGAAAAGTACACATGCGAATGAATGGTAAAAGGATATGTAAGAGTAGAAGGAAAAGGGGAGAGTCGAGCGTACTGCTGCTTTTTCGATATTTTCTCAGTTGAGTTCAGCATTTCGTTTCGCATGCTCTCTACTTTTGCTGTTATGGGTTCAACAACTGGCAACAACCCGAGAATATTGTACACCAAAAGAGAGACACAGGAAAAAGGAACATGAGAGAGTAACGGGTATTATACATAGTAGTAGTAGTATATAAGAATACTACAGGAAGAGTCGCCGTCTTAAACTTTTCTTGTAGACGAGATGATATTCTCTACTACTCTACATGGAAGAAGAAGGTTATATCATCATCATAGTTTTTGGTTTGGTTGCTTCTTGCAAAGTATGTATGGGTAGTACTTTCAATGGTTGCTGCTCCTTCTGGATGGCTGACTTGCTATATAGAGAAAGAAAGAGTGTGGAATTAGGTGTGGAATGCATTCATGTAGTACAACATCAACAATAAGAGGAGAACCTTTGGAATAAGATAGATAGAAAACTGCACGACATTTTGCATTCTCTGCCTACATATATATATATACAAGAAAATATACCCCACCCGTCGTTTCTAAAGGCTTACACAAATTTCGGCTATTTACGGAGACATTCGACTCATAAGTGTACACATATATTTAACCAATGCCTTACAGCTATAGAGTTTTTCTCATCTGTATGCTTATTTCCTATTCCAATTCACTTCTTGAAGCTTTTGAGGTGAAACTGTATATAGAAAGGAAACTTGTAACTTTAGAGAGCCAGAGAAAGAAATTAACATTTTTTACAGGGGGAAATGAGAGAAAGGACGGAAAGCCACTTATCTCAATAGGTTCATTTATATAAGAGAGAGTGAAAGAGGAAAAAGGGAGTTTTTGCAAAATTGGATGTACTTTCCTCTATTTTATATAGTAGCTTTTCTCTTCCTGGGAAAAGTGACATTAGTGAAGCATGTAATTAGGTAATTTAGGCAGGTATAGTATATACGAGCTCAAGTTTTATACGAGAGAGAAGTACGTGAGCATGTGAGGAGAGAAGAAGTATTGCTTCAAGTGCATTGCGGTAGTGCTAATAGACTAAATAGCTTGACTAGATTGTGGTGAATGGTGTATGTAACTTTGCACGGCATTACATAGTTAAAGGCTACTACTACACACAGAGAGAGAAAGTGTAGATGATAATATCACTTGGTTTGGATTCATTCCAACAAGCTCAAAGGAAAAAAGGATGAGAGAGAATCAAAACAGACCGCAATGTTTATACACCTAAAAGAGTTCTTTCTCTCTTTCTCTTTTCCTTTGCTGTATATATATAGATAGAGAAAGCAAAGGAAAATTGACCACTGACTTGCACTATTAGACAGACATATCCAATATGTAATGTAAACGTAATCGCTCAATAGAAATAATAGATCTCTCTTCTCTATCTATCTATTTACAACATATGCTATTTATATAGTATCCTTTTACATGCTTCTTTTTTTCTTACCCTTTCCTCAGGCTGTAGACAAAAAGCATATATTATGTACATAAGATGTATACATATGTGTGTATATGAACATGGCATTAGGTGAAATGGCAAAAGGTCTAAAGAAAGCTGAGACATGTAAAATGTATGAGAAGTTGACATTGTTATTGTAGACAGGAGAGACCAAAGCTATTTTCTTGCATAAGCTTTCCTACATATGTGTGGGCTTAGTTTTATTTCCACTGTATTCCACTCACTTTCTTCTCCTTTACTTTCTTACTCCTCTTACACTATTACAAAGAGAAAGAAGAAAACTGAAACGACCAAAAGTAGTGAATGAGAGACAGAGTAAGTGAGCCAGTTACTATATATGTACTTATTATATATATATATACAACATACATATAAAGTTGTATACTTGAGTGCACTTTTCTCTCCTTGTAACTCAAGTTATCCACTATCTGTTATTATAGTCGTCGATGTTGCTCTCTGTATATATACATACATATTGTTGCCCAGTAGGACTCAAGGCAAAGGCTCACAAAAAATGCCAAAAGGAAATCTCTCCTTTTCTCTTTCACGATAGGGAAAAAGACGACACTATGCAGAGAGATAGTATATATAGAAGAAGAGAACTATATAAAGCCCTATAGTTTGATAGTTGAGCTACTGATACACTACATTACACTCATATACACATTTCTCTAAGTAGGGAACATAACAGAAGAAAAAAAATTGTAAAAGACAGTAGTAGAAAAAGCAATAGAGGCAACTATACTACATATATAGTAAAAAAAGGAAGAGGAAAAATAAGTACTTATCATAATGTATGATGATGTTTGTTGAACTTTCTCTCTACAACGGGTTAGAAACATGAAACGGCGGAAAGAGTTTGTAGTAGAAGAAAGTGTAGACAGCAGCGAATTACATTAGGGGCTTCAGAGAGAAAGAAATGTTTGCCCTAGTTGGCTTTCACTTGTAACCTTTTACCCTTTGGCGTCAAATTTATGTCAAAGACAAAAAAACAGCGTGTAGTCCAAAAGTGAAAGTGATTGTAGAGAAAGAGTTGTATACACTTTTTTTACTACACAAGGTCAAATTTTCTTTAAAAAAAGTGAATGCTCCATAAAATTATTGTTGAGATTTCATCATTTTTTTTACTCACAAACTGTTTTTATTCAGGTTTTCAATCAATTTTTTTTTGTATATAGAGGTATGATAAATGATCTTATGACAAAATCCAAGTTATATGTACTTGTATTGTAATAATTTATAATCATGGTTTAGTAAACATTATTAATAAAGAACATTTATACTTATTATGTTATGTTATGTCGTAAACGACATTATATCGTAGGTATATTGTAGATAGTATATAGATGAGTACAACAAGTAAATTACATACTTTGTCATTTGTAGCATATAATAATAGTAATGTTTATAAATAATTTTATACAAGAGTCATATTATAATGGTTATAATAAGTAGTATATAGTATATGTTTTTGTTAGGATTGCGATTGTCAGCAATTACACTATCAACTCTATACATCTACAGCTCAAGTCATTTTTATTTCTTATACACAGTAATACAGTTATAGTTTCTAGGTGTAGTTTATTATAATAGTCTATGTCTAATTTCGTTATAGGATAATGATAAAAACTTTTCTCTCTCTTGAGTTTTTTTTTGTTAATATGAATGATAATACTAGTCCAGCTATAATAAATTAGCATTTTGTCTGTAACAGAAAAATTATAGGAGTCCAAAAGTTTTGAGTAACATTATTAATAATTATTGTAGTTGGTAGTCACCTTCAATTTTTCATTTGCTAACACTTCTTAATGTAATATGTAGTAGTAACAAGGTTTTGTAATTTGTATTTTTGGTTGTAATCTTTTTAACTATATACTAATAGTATATATTTTATGTGCATAGTGCCTACTTATAATATATAGATAGTACCCTTTCAGCAGGTTACGACATTTTGGAATGACTTGATTGATATTTTGTTATAGGATTACTATAATATCTCACTACATATTGTATGTATTTATATATTGATTCAATATCTACTTTTCAATTTTTTTGGGCTGAGTGAGTTTGATGAGTATTTATATATATTGTAATAAAGTTGCCTAGAATTGCAAGTTTAATTTTCCTTGACTTTTCTACTTTGTATAGCACGATTAGTCGAATAGAAGCAGTTGCTAGTAAATAGAATATTTGGTAAGAGTATTTAGTACATTTTATCTCAATTCAATTAGTGATATTTGAATGATACTCAATATAGTAATGAATGAACAATCAACAACGGAAGTAGATACTTTTGCTAAGTCGTATTCATTCATATATATAGGCCAGTCTAAGTCCAGCTGAGAGGTCAATAATGAGATAAGAAAATTGTGTAAAGATAACAATTGTTTTAATACTATATAAGAAGGAGAACATCAGCAGACAACTATATCTATATTCTGGAAAAGTAATAAAAGGCCGTTGACACACAATTTATAAAGTTCATATATAGTTTATAACAACAATGCAGTTTTTTTGTATAGAATTGCATAGATTGGATTTTTTTTTCTTGCAGAAAACTTCATTTTTTTATCTTGTTTTTGTCTCACTAAATGGGTTCAACTTTTGAACTAGTAGTATATATGCATGTAAAAAGTCTCATAAGGAACAATGATTTCATTTCTAGTTACTTATATAATAAGGTGTTGTTGACACAAAAAATTTAGAAAAATTGGCTTGCTGATGTTATACAATGTAAAAAATGTTTTCTACTTTTAGTACAACTTTCTTTTCTTCTCCTGTACACAACAACATCAACAATATATATATATGGAATTATTATTATTATATATATATAACAAGGAAGAGCAAGTAGTTACTGTA
Source organism: Oncopodura yosiiana (assembly GCA_009869805.1). NCBI lineage: Eukaryota > Metazoa > Arthropoda > Collembola > Entomobryomorpha > Oncopoduridae > Oncopodura > Oncopodura yosiiana. The sequence goes on along the minus strand of VCNE01004814.1, from coordinate 566 downwards.
CAATATACAATAAATTCTTATATATATATATTTAAGTAGTACATTTAGAAACGGAATTAATCTTTTTTGTACTTTCTCTTCTGTACTGATTTCCTTTCACTTACATAACACATTCATTGATTATGACTACTAACTATCAGACTAGATAATTTACTTGAATCTCTTATTTGGAATCGTCATTCATAAAATCAAATGGCAGAGATCATTATTACATAACTTTTAGTATATGGTATGTTTAATAGCAGACTTATAATGTAGAACTTTTAAGTACTGATGAGAGATCTGTAATTCTACTGTGCATCATTCTAGATATCTCTACTTATATAACAATACCTGAATGCACTAATTATGTATATTTATGGGAAGAGACATAATTGTACATCAATAGATTTTACACACATGGTATAATAATAGTAGCACACACATTTTTTTACCTTACAGGTTGAGATACATGAGTATATATAATTAAATTATATAACTTATAGTAGATGATTTTATATTAATTTTCTTTGTTTTCTTCATGTCTTCAGAGTAGGGAAGTACTATGTATATATATTAGGTCAACG
>VCNE01004813.1:0-18101 GCA_009869805.1 Oncopodura yosiiana | reverse complement strand
ATACACATTTAGATGCCAAAACGCTCATAAGATATCATAAGAGAATAAGGAGACAAGACGAATCAGGAAGAACTGTACCCAGTTGGTTTCTCCAAAGTGCTTCACAATTACAATGTAGTGTCCACAAATGTAATGATGTAATATTACGATGATTATTAAGTAAATAACTTGATAACAATACAAATGATGAGAGATATTATATAATCAGCTACTCTCACTTGGACTTTGATATAAGCTTTTTTTTTATCATGACTTGCAATTCATTTATTTAGAAGGTTACACTTTATACTATATCTGATGCATCTCACTCATTACATAACGATCGCTCATTTACTTCAGAACTCGCCTATCTATAAATAATTATAATAAAATGTCTCAAAGAGAATTTGGTGGTCCAACTTTAATTAATTTTATTTTTGTATTTATTGAGTATTGGTACGATCGTTTTTGTGATTGGATCTCAGGTACTGCATTTGTCCAACATGACGATATTACTGGAAAAGTTGTTGTCATTACGGGAGCGACATCAGGAATAGGGAAATCAGTTGCATTTAAAATGGCTAGAAAAGGAGCTACTGTAGTACTTGGATGTAGAAATACTCTAAAAGCTCATGCAGTTATTGAAGATATTAAAAAGGAGACTGGAAATAAAAACATTGTAAGTCTTAAACATAGTATGATACAAATAAAACTTTTGAATAATACTGTCAATGTAATCTATAATTTAAAACAGTCAGTAATCAAACTTGACCTTGAAGATTTATCAAGTGTACGACGATTTGCTGAAAGTGTCAAAGAACAATTTGACAAGATTGATATTTTAATTAATAATGCTGGTATTCTTGAAACAAATGGAGAAAGGGTTGAGGCTAAAAATGGATTAGAGTTACACATGAGTGTTAATCATTTATCACATTTTCTTTTGACTATCCTACTTCTTGATCATTTAAAACGTGCCGATAAAGCAAGGTAATAAAATTTACTTTTCAAATGAATCACATAATTGCTAACTTGTAGTTAAATTTCATTTCGTAGAGTTGTTACAGTCTCATCAACAATGACTCTCCTCTCAAAGCTAGACTTGAATGATTTGATGCTTGAAAAAACGTCAGATTTTGGTGCAGGAAATTATTTACCATACAGTAATTCTAAATTGGCTAATTCATTATTTACCAAAGAATTAGCTAAAAGAGTTGAAGGTAGTGGAATTACAACATACTCATGCTGTCCTGGAATTGTCAATACAGATATTATTGAAAACTTGAGTTCATGGAATAAAGCTATGCAAAGATTCTCAATGGGAATAATCGCAATGACTCCTGATCAGGTAATGACAATTAACCATACTATGAAATTACACAGCTATAATCTAAATATGTATTTACATTTTACTGATACAGGGCTCTAGGACAATTATGTATTGTGCTCTAGCAAAAAAATGTGCAAATGAAACTGGGCTAATGTACAGATTTTGTAAACCACTACATTCAGTTAATCGCTGTTTATCCAGTGATGTTGCAAAAAAATTGTGGGACATTAGTGAACAACTTGTGATGCTAAAAGAATAAAAAATTTATATATCTTTGTTCATTAGTGATTCAAATGATTTCATTTTGTTACGCCAGATGCTTCTACTGCTTTACTAAGGTTCCCTTCAGCATAAAATAGAAACTTTCATAAAGCACAAAAACTCAATGGCTTATACTGGTTAAATCTGATAATAATTCAAAGAGATGCAGAACCCCTGTTGCGTTTTAGATCTTTTTCAATATTTCAGAGCATTCAGGAAAGACTTTTATTTAGAGCAAAGTCTTTTTTCTTTTTGACCAAAGCATTCATTCACAAAAGCACTAGGTACACTTTAGAATGTCAGATTTAGAAAGATTTGAGCATTCATTACATTTGCTCATTTTGTATTCTCATTTCTCAGGGAAAAGTGTAATACGAGATTTTTTTAGATGAATAGATTTTTAAATAGCTTAAAATCTTAAGATTTGATTTAGAGTTGAAGGTCAGACTTGTAAACGTTTTCAATGGACCAAGAAATAATTGTGGAAAGATTACAAATATCATCAGATAAATTTGCTATGTCCCAACTCAATGTAGGGGATGATTATTTGCCACGTGTATTAATGATTCAGATGATGATCTCACACTGAGCAAAAACAAACGTATGTATGTCATTATATAATATGCAGATGGTCAAAACATAAACTTCATAAAACTATAAATATTACTTATCAATTCTACGTATTTTTCTTCTGTAATTGAACCTCTGTATTGATCATATAATTTGGTTCACCAGAAAAAAATATAATTTTTGCTAATGTCAGGAAAACGATTCATTTTATCAATTCATTTGAAATTGTATACGAAGAAAACATTTACAAAAATACATGAGCTAAACACTCTGTTTTGTAGTTGGGTACGTGATGACAACTGGAAACGGATATAGCTTTTGACCTTTTCAAACACAAATCATACTAAAAATGACTATGTCCTGCATTCCATTACGTCATTCTAACACAAACACATTATAAATATTACCATCCTATGCCTTCTATTAATGTAAACACTATATGGAAGTTGTATAACTTAATGGTCCTCAGTACATAATTAATATTAGTAGTTCCTTCATATATACAAAACTATCTCAATTTCAATGAACGTTTTAATGACTCAAAATTATGAGTATGTCTTTTCGTCTTTATATAACTCACTAAAAATGTACAATGTGAGTTTTTTAATGTACCACAAAAAACTCAAAAACAGATCGAGTTGCTGTTGATTCTACTCAACTGCTTCAACTACTACTTTTTCTTCTGATGACAGACTAATGATTTTGGTGAGAGAGGACAACACAAATATTTGCATGTGAAACAAAAACAGGAGAGAAGAGTGATCATCACTGATACGATGGTGTCGATTGAAGTAAACGCCACATGATGACAGCTAAACATTGTCACTCTCTCTCTCTTTATCATCATTATGCTTCTCTTGGAATTGCTCAAATATTTTATCTAAGAATTTCTCATAATGATAACGAAGAAATAAAAAAAAGTTTCTTAACACATTAAGTCACGTTGTTGATAATCTATATTGAGTTTCGTAACATAGATAATGAATGTTTTTTGGTGACAACGGGTTAAAAAGGTGTGGAAGAGACACAAAAATATATTAGGGATTTTATGAGAGCATGTGGAAAGCAGACGTAGTTAGAGAGATAGCAAAATTTCTCATAATCATCTCATTGGATTGGTTTGCTTTTACTGTAAAGCCCACACATGAGAAAGTCCCTTAATGTCTTGCGCTCTTGCAGAAAAAGATGAACAACAAGATCGATCCAAACTATCATTGTCAGACAAAAAGTCTATCTCTGTTTTTCACACAAAATACATTTTCCAGAAAGATGAAAATGTATAAGAAATGTTTTTTTTCTCTTCTCCAGAAATTTCCCAATCCATTTTCTCTCATAACTTTATTACATCAAAGAAGCAACATCTTTCAGAACATCATCTTTATCACATACATATGCACATATATATACACTTTGGTAGAAAAACAATTTTGGGCTTTTATAGAAAAAAGTTTTTGTGTCTGTGTGAATTCCAAGAAAAACCTTGAGAATTCAACAAATGATTCAAAGTAATGGCAAAAGAAATATGTGTAGTACTGTAGAAAAGGAAGATAGAAATTGTGTTGTTTGAAGGAATAAACTAACAGCACATACATACAACATAATACTCGTGTTTATCAGCTTGGGGAAATTAAATCGTGTAATTTGATCGGGTAAAATGGGGATTCAAAGTCTCTTTCTAGCTCTCTATTGTCACCCAAAATTCCTTCTTATCTTCACCATTTTCTCTCTCGTACTTATTTCCAGCAAGTACCCTAAAACCGTAAATCCACTATTCTTTCTGTGTAAAATGTTGTAATGCTCCAGTTATCATCTTGTCCCCTTTTTTACACACGTATACATATAGTTACGTTAGTGCAAGTTGTATTCACTTGAAGAGATGACGAGTCTCAAAGGATTCTATTAAAACGTAACTGTAACTCGTATCAAATTGAATATGTTGGAGGAAAGATCCACTCCTGGAAACTTTATTACTTTACTTCAATTCGCCATCGTTATATTTATTTATATACTTTTTTCTTTTGCTCTTCTGAATATTCAAAGATTTACGATTTTATTAAATTGAACTCTCAACAGGCTAAATAAAATATATGAGTAAAATTCAAAATTCAGGTCATTTATTCAAGCGATCATGATGATAATGTTAATCTAGTTTGAAAATCTTGAATGTTGAATTGTTGAAAGTGCTATCCCTTTTACTTTAAGATTTTTTTCTCAACAAGACCTTTCTCGTTGTTGTTATGATGTGAAGCTACTTTAAGGGTCTCTTCTATTTGTTCTCGCTTGAATGGATTAAGTGAGTGTATGTAAAATGTAAACTCAATTCATCTTTTTGTGTCCTCTCAACTCTCAACTATTGGTGTTGTTGAGAGGAAAGCTTTATCTTACCTTCATTTCATAATAGGGCTCTTCTCATTACAAAAACAAATTGTGGCTTTATTTCATTTGCTCTCTGTAAAACTTCTTTTTCTTCTAACTCACTTGAGCAAAGTAAAGAAACTACTTATATTTTCCATTCTTAACAATTGATTTGATTTCAGTTATTTTCCATGTCACTAACTATAAACTAGTACTACTTACTGAAGAACTTTTCTTCTTCTTCTTCTTCTGGTTGTTTATTCAACCATTATGAAGGAGTTTTAGTAAATTACAATAGACATAAACACGCTTAGCGCATTAGTAGCACGAATATATAAACAAAGATTATGCTTGATGAATCCAGTGATGCTAATTAAGTTTGAGACATTGTGCTTTTCTCTTGCGTGACCAATTGAATTTTATTTAGGCTTTTGAAAATAGATGGACCATATTTAAATACTTTTATCATATTACGCACTATTGATCATTGACATTCATCTATCTGAAAGTAATTTCTTTTCCTTGAGTGATTCAACTTTTATGTTATTTGATATTTGTGTCTGTAGTCTGTAGACTGGGTCACTTAAATTATTTCATAATTTTTGCAAAGTTGACACTGATAAATAATAAGAAAAAAAATCTAAAACACGCATAATCTTATGAATGACATTGTGACACACATGTAATCGAGCTAAGTAAAAGGTTTTGACAAAAACATTGGCGTTTCCGATTACCCCACCATCTTCTCTTATTTCACTTTCCGTGTTTCATGTCTCTCATCTCATATTCTTTTACATTATGAAGTTTCGGAGAGCGTAACATAATAAGTATTATATATACTTTTACTACTCATTCATTCATATAATACTAATCAGTCATCTCATATTAAAGCCAACAGATGAAAGTCTAGATGTTTAGAAGAGCAAGTGCATCTCATGACATTGAACAGAGAGAGAGAGAAAAAAGTTTCAAATTTTCTTCAAGAGTATTGAAATCGAGGAGAGGAGTTTTTATAAATGCAGCAAACTTTTGTTTTAAGAATAGCATGGTGTCAAAAGTCAAATGATGATCAAATGTCATTATCGACTTGGTTCATTTTTAGTAGATAAGTAGGTAAGAACTTTAGAAATTCTAAGATCTTTAGTTTTTTCAAATATGCAGTCAGAAATATACATATACCATGCTTACATATGTTCTTGTCACTTTTTCTCTCTGTCTCATATTGTCTATTACAAAATGATACAGATATTACATTAGACTTGAGTATCATATAACATTGAGTGTTTTCATGTTTGTATCTTCTAAATGTATATTGTATTTTTGTAACACATTCCATTCGATTCATTATGTCATCTACAATAGATCTAGAGTGTCATTGCATCGAGTCACTATTTCTTCATGTACTGCAAAACGGCGTCTCTCTCACCTAAACATTTCCCTATATGAATTTATCTCTATGTATAGTTCGTCCAGATTCAGAATATCTCATGTATCAAGGATAGGAGACCAACTACAGGGTCAGATCTCTACTACTCGCTCTCTGCTTTTCAGATCTCTACTCTCCTTTAGTTTAGTTTAGTAGCTCTACAACAACACAGGATTAAATCTCCTACTAAGCTGTTAGATTGAAAAGCTTACATTGCATTCAACTTTGAAAGTTGTTGTTTTTCACACCAGCCACCATTTTATACATTGGAAACTCAACAAGCCAAAAAATCCAATTTTGCCAAGAAAAATTTCCAAAGACTTTTACACATCATCATCACAAGAAGAGAGTAAATATCAATAGTAGTTCCAACATTGCGTTGCGTACTACGAGTTTTTGTGTATAGTAAAACTGGTAACTCTATATTTCATAAAGGAAGAAATTGGAACTCGGAAAAGTTTTCATCTCACTTCGTCTTCTTCTTTCTCTTCACCAAAAGAAGGGGAGAGACGAACGACTCACACATACAAAATTCTTATTGTTGCATCTATTGCAAACTTGGAAGCAAGTGAAAAGTAATTCTCTGACAAGTGAGACTCAGTCTGACTTTGACTCTCATATTATCTTTGTATATCTCCTCTATAGACTCTACAAACTTGTGTGTGTGTAAATTTGATCCTTCAGTCTTGAGACTAGAAAGTATCTTGTGTCATCTTCTCTCATTTGATTTCATGTGTACTGAATTACATATACATAGTATACACTAACAGTGACTTTTTCTTCCTTCCGCTCATCATCATCATCATCGTCGTAGAAGTATAAGCAGCTTAGTGCTCCATATGTATATATTTCAATTATTACTTGCTCCTGTTTTTTAGCAAACAGTGCTAAAAACTTGAAAACATCTCAAAGATGCTCTATCATGTTCCATATGCTCAACCGTTGTACTCTTCCTCTTCATCATCTTCATCAGCAACTCAGGTAAAAAATATTTTTTGGCAAAAGTGCATTCTATATATATAGTATATATATAATTATATAAAAGTAAATGACTACTATGCAAAATATATTTAGTTGTGAATGAGTGATGATGATACACGTTATTGATTAATTGTACGACTCGGTTTGATATTTCACTCTTTTGCCATTCTATATCTTTGAGAGGAGCATAAGTATTAATAGTTATCTAATGTCTCCCTTTAGTCATAAGATACTCTATAATACTTTGCTTAGAATCTGAGACGATACTATATGTCGACTCAACTATATTATATAGTTTTATTTGTATTTTGTAATTCAATCTATAATTCTACTCTTTCTCTATGTCACACATGCATATACATACATATATGTAGACAACTAGTGTCACTGTCCTTCGAAATAGACTAACTATGAAGTAAGTAATATATGTAAAATGACCCTTACAATACAGATTTTCCGTATACAAAGTATTATATCGTAAAGTAAGGTGATATTTATTCAATTGCATCGTGTTCCATTACTACTACTACTACTACTACTGTTACTATTACGTAACATCCGAGTATTATATACTCAAAATGCACAGTGCAATTTAATCGAAGGAGGTCAAGTGACACAACAAGACAATATTGGATTTCATATATATATGTTTTCATGCTAATCATAGCCAAATACCTGTATAAAAAAGTGCAATGTCAGCTTTTAGAAGTTAACTAAGGTCGTTTATGTTTATATATACCAGAGTTTTATTAGCTCATTTACACATTGTAAAGTGAATTTACTAAAGCCATTTGTTACAGATTTTATTAGATTGTGTATTTTACACCTTCTACTTATGTTGCGCTTATAGTCTCTAATTGGCTCTTGAGTGTATATTACTATATACTTGAGAATATCATATGAAACATTTATTACAGTTGTTTTATAGACACCTTTAACATCTTCATAATATACATATGAGAGAGTATCAGTAAAGAAGAAAAGAGATGTAGACGACTAAATAAACAAGATTTATGACGCCTAGCAGCTTTTTTTTGTACTTGACTACTTATATTTGTATTGAGTAGCAGTTTTAGTATCTCGTGTATCTCTTCTTATATATACTCATTTTACAAACTACTCTATTGCAAAGCACTTGAATTGCATACCAATAGCAACATTTTAAAAAGTTTTATAGTCTTTTAGATCTCACAAGACGATGGAATTGAATTCTAGTTGTTTATGCTCATTTTACAAACTACTCTATTGCAAAGCACTTGAATTGCATACCAATAGCAACATTTTAAAAAGTTTTATAGTCTTTTAGATCTCACAAGACGATGGAATTGAATTCTAGTTGTGTAGTATCATACAGTGTCTCTCTTCTTAAAGTTGTATACCAACTTCTCAACTTTTCTCCTGATGATCTTGTCTCCTCCCTTATACAATTTTGCCAAGAGGCGTTTGCGCTTTCCTCTCATAGAAAGAGAAGAGTTTCTGTTCTGAGCTCTTCAAAAGATTTATAGGCGATTCTGCACAGTGACTTGCTCACACAAGACCAAAAGTATTAGTTGTTTTTCAAAGAAAATTCTATAGGCACATATTAAGAAGAAGTTGTAAAGGAATGTTTTTAGGCCACACACAAGTATTATGCAACAAAGTACTATTTACTATTGAGCATCAGCATAAAAAGTAGCATATGGCTACTTAGCCTGATGAAATGAATTGATACTGAATCTCACTCTACCACACGCATATCCTAATCAAAATCTTTAATCATTTTGTGTGCATGAGTGGCTACTCCAAATAATCTAACAAGGGAATCTTGAGCTCAGATTTTTTCAGTATTCAAAAAATTGTTAAATCGTGTGACATGAATTGAATTGTAATGAGCTTTATTTAAATTAGGTAAATAGGAAGACATAAATTAAATGCTCATTACTGGAAAATACGATCAAGATTAAGACATTATAAAACGAAATGAAATCATTAGTTAAATGAAGCCGGATTTAGTTGAAATTTTACATTATTTTGTTCAGTAGCTTGTTATAGAAATTTTTAGAGTATATACTTGATGGCTCCTCAGAGTTAAGAGAAAATACAAAAGGTTGAAAAAAGGGCAAAATGCTGTTCCTTTTGTACTCTCTTTGAGTTTTGTGACTACTTTACTTCACTATGTAAGAAGTAGACTATGAAATAAAGAGAGAGAGACAGAGAGAGGAAGTGTTTTGTTTATTTGTTCATCTGAATGGATTTTGGATTGAAGATGATAAGTGTTCCGCTAAGTAAACTCAGCTTTCTTAGCCTTCCTTTCTATTTTATGTCAAGCTTCTTAGGGAGCCACCAAAATATAATGTCCATTAAGAACTAAGTTGTCATTACAATTGAGTCGTCATTTCTCCAGAATCCATAAAGATCTTGTAGAACTTGTTCTCTTCATTGTAGTTTTTGACAATGACAAGCGGAACATCATCAAAAGCATGTAAAATACTGAAAGAGAGAGAGAGAGAGAGAGATTTTTTGTCACGGGATTCTTTTTTGTACTCAAGTTGTTATGCGGGTAATTTCCGGTGTTCACACATCGTAAATCTCTTCCTAATTTTGCTTACTCTACAACTTTTAGCATAACAGTTTAGAGATATTATCAGCAAGTAAAGGAAGTCGTTTAACATTTAATCACATTGCAAATCTTTGTAATATGGCAATTTAGCACCTACAACAAAAAAGGAAGCTAAAATTATCCAAAAGTCTCACATTTCCCCAAGAAACTCAAAAAAGCCAAGCTGTCTACAATTCTTCTTTTTCTCATTTGCATATTATATACTCCAATTTATTTTCACTGCTTTAATAAAAAAATTGATCCAGCACAAGATAATAGCTTATATAAGATAAGATAGGATGATTTTTTAAGCTGTACAAAGTTTGTTGTAGTATGTGTTTCGTAGAGTGTTGTTGCGGTATGTTGTTGTTAGCAGCTTTAAAAATACTAAAAACAAGTTGTTGATTGTGAAAAATTGTGTTGTACACATAGTAAAGAGTGAGAGAGATGAAGAGGATCAAGAGAGAAGCTAAAGTTTACGCGTTTCATGTCGTACATAATGTCAAAGCTTTCAAAGCAACTTCTATCTCTTGTTAAACATGTGGATTTTTTTCTTCTTCTTTAAGAGTTTCATCTCTTGACTATGGACTTTATACGTAATACTTATATAATAAGTTGAAAGAAGAAGAAGATGATGTATCCTTAGAGCGACAGAAGAGAAAGAGACTTGAATTGTGTTTTGTGTGTGATGCTGACTTGTGTAATAATTCTTGTGTTTGTAAGTAATGGGTGAATGTAAATAAGCCTTGGGTTGTTTTATATAAGTTGTCTTTTTGCTTTTGGTCTCTCTCTCTTTTATGTACTGTGTAGTAGTGAAGTATTTTATGAAAATTAATTCATTAGAGAGAGAGAGAAAACTAAAAAGCAAACATAGAAGAAGGGACGAGGTAAAATGAGAAGAAGACTGTCAAGTCACTCACAACTACACAAAATGCAAGTTTAAATTAAAAGATAGGGTTTGGTTAGAAGATATGAGATGAATAGTGTACTATAAAACTTTGAACTTGGATTCTTTTATCCAGGTGCTCTTCCTTTTGTTTTTCTGTATAATATATTATTTGAATATATAAGTTCTCATAAAACATTTGCACAAAGTTGGTTAAAACTCTTAGACTTTTGACAAAATTGTCAGTCAGTAAGTATTGAATTATCATATTTCATACGACAAGGAAACAAGTTTTGAGGTTTTGGTTCTCACAGATTGATACCTTTTTAAAGAAAATCATGCCTTTATGTAATTTTTAACCCTTTCCCTTAAAACTGTCGCAAAAGTTGACCTGTAGTTTTTATATTGCTCACCTTTCTCAGGCTATATAAGCAAGTAAAAGATTATTCTTTTGTATACTATATACATCTTTAATGGAAAAAATAACTTTGGTCGTTATCATGAAGTGAAATTTGAGTTGAGATGAGAGAGCAAAGGAAACATTGGCAGATAATGCTCATGGAATGCAAATGGAGTAAAAAAACTTTTGACTTTAGTTGATTTCAATTTTAGTTGTTTAGGAATTTTTCACGTCTTTCACTCTCTGTACATGGAGAGAACTAAGTATATATTCATACACCTAAAAAATAAAAATACTTTGCTTCTGTTTGCACCTCAAGAATGTTTCCGCCTTTGCTCTTTCCTTCACATTGCTATATGATGGATTTCTTTACTACTTGCCCTTTTGACTTGGCTTTGTTTTTTTGAACATAGTTTTTATTTCTTGGCTTGTCGTCGTCTTACCTTTCTGCATGACATGATGAGAAGGTCCAAAAATGAAACACACAGAGTTGGAAGTCAACTCTCTCTCAGTAAGATGCTAATATTAGCATTATGTTCAATTGTTTCCATCCATTATGTTCTTTCGTGTACTACTTTTTATTTAAGTCTTTCACCTTTAAATCCTATTTTGCAATGAAGTTACATATACTAGGTTGAATTGAATGAAGATTTAAAAGAGAGTCATCATCATCATCATAGTAGAAAAATTGTCATTTGTTGGCATAGGCAAGCAGCTGTGAGGAGACTTTGTCTCTTTGCTCGAAGTATCAAGTTACCCGTAAAGCTAGTTGACTTTTTACTATGCGTGGATGTATATGTGTAGTAGACGGTTATGTAATGTCAACGAATGAAGCTTTTTATTTCATTTATCTTCATAAAAATTTCTCTTGTGTAAGCCTTTTTTTTACTCAGTTGACTTATCATAATAATAATTGTGATTTTGTGATGTTACATACATCCTTCAATTGCTAAAGGAAAAGATCAATTGAATTAAATTGAAGGATTGAGTCATATCTCTCTATATATATTGTTGATTGCGTACAAGTTTGTGGGAAAGGGTTAAAAAGTCTTGTGCAATTTTAAGGCTGCCTTTTGAGTTTGATTTAATTTTATTAGAAGTTGAAGCAAAAAATATCAAGAAAAGTTTATGATACGGCAAGTACAATTATATGTAGCAAAAAATAGCATTAGATAACTTTATTATCAAAAGGTCAGTAGTGTAAAGGAGAAAAAACTCTATCCTCTCAGAATCCATAAATTGTCCCAAAACTTTCAAGAGATGTAAACAAGCGACAATGTTAAGAAATAATGTGTAGGCTAGAAAGAAAGATACATAGTGGTACAAAAAATTAATCTTAAATCTGGATCTTTCAATTTATTTTCTCTATTCTGACATCTTCTTATATATACATTTTCCTTGGGTTAGAAAAGTTTTCTCACTCTGACGTTTTTAATCCGATCAGATTTCACAGGTACAACTTTATATATGTCACAATAATGTAATCGAAAGGGTTACTAGACTCAAGAGGAAAACCTCAATTTAGTCTAAGAAGGAAAGGGTTAAGGTAAATTAAATTATTCCTTGGGATCAAGAAAAATCTTATAAAATTGGATAAATCCAGGATTCTCTCATAACCCTTTTATACTTTTTCTCAAATGGTCAAGGGATCAAATCAAAAAATTATACAGCAGCTCTCTATAAAAAGTTTGATCAATGTACAGATTTAAAGGGTTAAACTTCAAAGAGTAAAAAAATTATGGCAATTGATAATTGAAATGAAAAATATGGTTGAAAAATTTTAAACTCTGAAACGCTACATACTTCATACAGCACTGCTAACTCATCCAATTCAACTAAAATAATATTTCTTCCTTCCTTCCTTGCTCCATATTAAATTTCACCTCCACACTGATGCTACATGTAGTAGTTGAGATTTATGGTTTTTATAAACCAAATGGGTTTGATCTTTATACTCGTTTATATTATAAAGTCCAAAAATTTCAAACGGTTTTATATATAGTTAGTTTTCATAGTGTACTTTTCACAGGATTCATACTATATACATACATAGTGTGAAGTGAGTCTAGTACTCACGATGATCATTAATAATCTCGTCTCTTCTCTCTCTCTCGTACTAAAGGGTCCTATATAGATATATGTACATCTGTACATAAATCCTTCCGTTACTCTCTCTCTAGTCTCTAGCTTGTCTAGTGACTACATGGCATAAGCTATGATGACAACATCCACTTCATTTCACTTGTATAGGAAGAGAGAGAAAGAAAAAAATGATATTAATTATTGTCCACTGGGACAACACGCTCAACTTTGGAGAGATACTTTATCTCACCACCAAATCTTCATCACTAACAACTAGCATGGACCCATACTCAACTATGATAGGTAGGAGGGCTATAATATCATTCACTTGTGTGTACTTGTGCTAGAGATTTTTCATATGTCATAGTATCACTTTATCTCCATATCAAATCTAAATATTATTCAATACACACATAAGTACATAAAGTATAGACACTCAACTCAATTGTAGCTCTAATGGGATTTTTAGGCCGATTTAACCAATTCCTAGGAGAGATTTCTTTGAATTTAATGAACACATTTGGTTCCTCAATTCTAAGAGCTTTTCTAATCTGAACTTTGAACTTGTGATAAATTTATAGAAATTCATAGAAAGTAGCAACAGTAGCCATAAGCCGAGTTGTCTTTTTATACTTAGGTTTTTTCATTTCCTAATGCGACATTGATGGCCTTTTCTGTGATGTCTTGCTGAGAATAATAATGGAGAAGAGAGCAACGGTGAAAGCTTTAAAAAGTTTAGAATGTGTTTTATGACTTTTTGAAGTCTTAGTTTAGAGGCAGGTGTGAAAATGAAGTCATAATGGTGTAATAATAGAGTGTAGAAAATTATTGACGACTCTTCTTCTGACTTTATGCTCTCTTTCTCAATGGAATTCTTTTTTTTTGAAAGGGTCACAGAGTAGAAGTCAAAAGTTGAGTACAAACACAAAACACACGCCCTTTAGATTACATTTAAGTAAACAGCAACCAAAAATTTTATCAGAATACAACCCATATGTTACAAAGTCACCATAATCAGATTTTTTTCTTAAAGAATCTCTAATGGAATTCTTTCTAGTTTTGTTCACAACCTACGCATAAATCTAGTAAGAGGTTTGACCATAGCAGGGGGCAACTAAGTTAGAGTATGTTTAAGGATTTGAAAAATCATGTTGTCAACTACATTGTCACCTCTTCCTTTTCTTCAACTCTTCTAGATATGTATATGTGCGTTGTGTAGAGATTTTTCTTTCTATATATTCCTTAATCTTGATACTACATTGGCCATCATGATATCATACACGAGGATCAAGGATTTCAAGCATTCAACTTGGAGAGTATATTTATGTGGTTAGATTTAGTTTTTAGATGCCTTAGTTGCAATAGTAATTTGTCTCAAGTCAACAGAGTATATAAATGTACCTTGACTAAATAGTCGATGACTTGAATCTACAAAACTAAAAATAAGAAGAGGCTGACTCCCTTAACATTATTGTTTTCATGAATTAATCTTATTTTTTTCTTCTAGTCTTTAAATCCTTGGCGTGTGTTTAAGGTTGCCTTAAAAAGGAAAAAAATATCCAAGACTTTTTCTTCACATTTTGATTCTTAACTCTTGAGAGTTTTATGGAAATTATCCCACTTTATTTTCTTTGTAATCTCAAATCTGAATCTTCTAGCTCATCCAACTATTCTTCTTCTTTCTCTGACCTTTTAAGTAAAGAAAATCTTGAGTCCAAAGCATTCACTCTTCTAAGAATTTTGTCACCTTGTTGTCTGCTACAATCAGTTTTTTAGGTGGATTTGACTTGAGTCTTACTTACGTATAAATTTCTGATTCTTTAAATTATAATCTTAATCTTCACAATGAGAAACAAGCTCAAGAGAAAAACAAATTTTTCTTATTGTAAGCACGTTACATTTTGTGGTTTTGTACCACTTATCTCTATATGGTAGTCATATTGTGTGTATAGCATCAGTTTGTTGACTTGACTTGGCTCAGTTGTCTTCCTTACCTTACCAAAAGAGTTTTATAGTACTATACTTTGTTAGTTTAGCAGACGGATGGACACCCATCAGAAATGTCCCATCTTTATAAATGAGCTTGAGCACAAGTCATAAATTAACTCTTCTTCTTTACTCTTTAGAAAAATTCAACCTGATTTTCAACTTTTCTCCATCTTTATCATTCTCAAATCTCTTTAGCCCTTGTTTGTTGTATTAACATTAACATATAGTAAGAAAAGATCTCATCGCAATTCATAATTCCATTGCTACATGAATTGAATGTCTCTCTCTCTCGTCTCATCTCACCTGTTGTGGTTATCAGTAAAATAATTTGGGTCGACTTTTCCCAATATCTTTACGTTGAATCTTCATGTCTTCCTCATCTTGTCATTTAATATTTTGTTAAGCCGTTGTTGTACATCATTTAATTTGTAGCAATCATGTCGATAATTTATGTAATGTTGTCACTCCACTCCTTTTTTTCTTCTTTCAGTCAGTCACAATACATTTATATTGAAATGCTTCTCATCTCTTTAGTTCGGTAATGTGTTGAAAAAAGGTAAAGCAAACAGGGGGATGTCTAAACATCATTCTGGAGATTCATTCATGTCTATTATCTATTTTTGGTTTAGTTTCAAACGTGGTTCATCTCATATCTTCTATATTGGCTTCATTGTTCTCCTTTTTTTCTCTCTCTCTCAACTCAACTCGTCAAATTCAATGAAACCTGTCCAACACTTTTACATTTTGTTCCACCATTTATTTTAAAACTTTCTGGAGCGAGAAGAGAAAATAACGACAAGAGGAATTCATTAGTCGGTAATTACCGTAGAATAGTTGACAGCTTGTCTTCATCTTCAAAGACTTTTTTCGTCTCTCAACCAAGGGAGAAACTTTGTATGACTTTTTTGTCACTTTCCATGAAGAAGAAGGAGAAAAGTTTTCCTCTCTCTCTTTCTCATTATAACCGCTCATTCACATTATTATAAGTCAAGGTAAAGCAATAGTAAATGGCATAGTAAGTCACAAATTTCATACACGTTGTTACTTCCTAATAATAGTTATAGCTTCGTCTATATAGCTTTTTGTTTTGTTGTAATGTGGCAAATGGTGTATATAATAGTTGATGGCGTTTGTTTGATCAAAAAATTGCTTACTTGCCATCTCTCACTATTATATAGAGATAGCTACTCGTCTCTATATATATACCGGATGCTTTTCTCCTTTCCCATAATTACATTTGTTCAACCCTAATGGACTTTCAGAGACTTTCGCCTTCAACAAACAGAAGAGAGAGAGAGAGAGAAGAACAGAAAGCATCATGTTTTCATGTTATATATAAATGTGTTCTACTCTACAAGTTTTCTACATGTGATTCCCCTAGACATATTTGTATTGTTCTGAATTGAGTTTGTCTATACTCTAGCTTTTTTGTTCCCAAGCTAGGGCAAACCATCCATCTAACGATCCACTTCACTTCATCTCACACAAACTCTCAAACCATCAACTTACTAACAATATGTACCACATCACCATCATCAAATCATGAGTGACGAGACTTTCAACGTTTCTCCAAAAAGCTAAAGTTGAAAATTCACTTCACAATATTTCTGTGTATACACTAGAGAGTTGAAATTGCTATATATACCAATAACCCATTATCAAATATAGCAAGACTAAAATGATAGTAAATTTAATCAGTAAGAATACACTTCCCAATTTGTTGTTTCCCTGTTGTATAGAAAGATAGAGAGCATTTGTGGTGAGATGATGAAGAAAGAGAAAACTAATGACATTTTCTGGGAAATGTGTCTAAAGCTGGCTACCAACAAATTTACCCTTGTAAGTTGATAGCTAGAGTAAGATAATGGCTCATTATATGTATAGCTTTTGTATAGTGTATAGAAATGAGCCTTGAGTGATTTTGGTTTATTAGATGAGAGGAGATGTGACAAGAACTTTTTCGTAAATGTGTAGGTGTTGATCTGTTTCCCATTCATTCTTAAAAGTCGGGTGAAAGTCAAAGCGAGTCAAATAGAGTAATAATTCTGTACTCTTCTCAATAAGAGCTCATCATAATCATAAACAAACTTTTTTTAACACTCGTTTCCTCTTGGGTGATAGGATATAAGTAGAGTGAGATGAGCCACTTTAGACATTTAGGCACTCTTCAGCTGGAAGTATTTATTTTGTTCTGTTTTTTCTCCTCTTTACAACTACATACATAACTACACTTCATAAAGTTTTAGTGGGAGTAGACCAATTATGTAGTGACGAGTGCTTTCAAAAACTAAAATTCATGAGCATATGTAACAGATTTATGTATACATATATATGTAAAGTTCTCCAATGACACGATTAAATCATAAAGTAAATAATGTTTGACTCATGTCAGAAACTTATTGTGATGCATTTAATCATAATCTGGCATGGCATTATGCATGCGTTTGGTTATACTACATGACTCAGTCAGTTGAAATGGTTTCAAATTGCATTATTACAATATTAACATTTGACGTGTGTTTAGTATTATTATAAATGTTTTGAAATTTAACTGTTATTGACCAGCACTTTATGCTAAGGCATGTAGGATAACCAAAACATTTGTTTACATAATTTATTGTGTCCCTGTTCTATAATCTAAAAATCAGCCATCAACTCAATCGACATTCTCATGTAGTACATAAATGTTGATTGCTTTATCCAGTTTTTTCTCTCTCTCTGTCAAACATTTTTTACTTGTGGTGGTAAATTGCGTGATTAATTGTTATGTCAAATGTCAAAGTAGTTAGTGTAGTGTGGTCTCTTCAGTTCAACTCGACTTTTATCTACATATTCTACATACATAAGAAGAGTACTATAAAGTCGGCAAAACTTGAAAACTAGATATTTCAACTAGATAACTAATTGCACTACTCACTATTATTCCTCTCTATCTCTCTCTCTAGACTGAGACATTTCTTGTCTCTCATAGATATATAAGATTTTTTTATTAACTATTTCTCGTCTTCTTCATCTAGCAAAAACATTTTTCTTTTAGATCTTATAGTACACAGATTTTATCATCATCACAACAGCTTATGAGAGTTGAAGCATAGAGAAAAGAGTTATATAGCTTGTAGACATTTTGTCGTGAGAGATGATTATTGCTCACCTTTGGAATGTCAGCAGAGACAATATTGTCGTCTCTGACACTTGTATCGGCCCAATCTAACACAGAAACATGTGTTAGCTTGCACTCTTCTAACCTAGACTACTACTTCTACA